>FPAK01000013.1:2981528-3113599 GCA_900116095.1 Euclidium syriacum
GCTCTTCCCTCTGACCTTAGCATTAAATCACATTCTTCAGTTTCTCCCCAACTTGTTGCAAGGGTGGCAGATACCACATTGACTTCGTTCCCATGAATAACAGCTGAGTTGGGGTATTTCTTGCTGTTTATGGTGCAGTTCATCCTGATAACATCGTCTTCATTACTTCCAAAGTTCATTTTCTTGGCTTCTACTGCATCTTGTGTTTGACATAGCTTGTTGACTTGTTGCAATTTGAGTTCCTTCTCCAAAGAGTGATAGTCGACCGACTGGGGGTATAGTCGGTCGACTCGTGTGTCCATTTAATTTTTGCCAACGAAAATCGGATAATGTGTTGCCTTAGTAGTAACCAGTGACTGGGCAGTTTTCATCATGATGAGATCATTTGCGTTTTGGCATGCAAGATTGCTCACTCTGGCAAAAAGGCTTACTAGTATGATCATCTGACTCTGCGTAGATGTCACGAGCTCCTCCACCAATCTCTCTAGTGTCTTGAATCTTTCTTCCTTCACGAATTGAAAGTAATGTGGTGGTAGTGGAATTTGGTTGAGTGGTGGTGGCCGGTTGTAATTGTATGATGTAGAGGTGTCATGAGTGGTTGATTTCAGATGATGGTTAGTGATTCTCTCCTCCGGCTCTGTTTTGAATACATGATTGGCTGTTGCGGCACTTGCTTCGTTTTGAAATTGTGCTGAGGCACTCAGAATGGCTGCTTGGAGTGGTCATATCTCCTTGAATTGGATTGAATTTCTCGCGGTGAACTGATTTTTCCCTTTCAGCATGAGTCCTTTGGAGTTGTCAACAACTTCCCTAGCTCCTTTGATCTTCTTCACGTTCTGCAGGTTGTTTTCCAGTGACTTCACGTCCTGCATCTTGGGGTTGGCGTTGCTCATACCCGGGGGTTCATTTGCTTTTACCTTTTGCTCGATTATACAAATTTTCATTCTTTTAAGTGCTCCCTTCTCATCAAGTAATGGTATCCCCTTGAGTTAGATCTGTTCACAAGGTGTCTAAACAAATGTTCGTTTGACTTAGAACGCACCTTGCTCACTACAGACTCTTCCGGCGTCTCTATCTCCATCTCCGGCAGAAAGATCAACCTTGATAATCTAAAAGTGGTTAATTACGTCAACTCTAAATGTAAAATACTGTTTGTAGTGAAAAATCACGTGGCTTATTCCACAAATCAAAACCGTTTAGAATGATCCCTTGCACACCCTTTGAAAACCCTAGATCTTATGAATCAACTACTCAGACATGGTTTTAGTAAAACAAACCATCTTTTTATAAATGAAGTGCATGTAAAACGAATTAGACAATAGAAGATCAGAGGCTCACAAAGCTCTATTGAGAAAGAACATTCTCTAACCTTCTTCAGAGTCTAGAACAATGATAAAAACAATATCTAAAACCTAAAAACAATGGAAACAAAAAGCCAAGAGAAACTTGTATTATTCTGAGTTCTTGTGCGGTTCGTGCCTCTTCTAGTGCTTAAGAGGTGCTTATATAGGTCGTGAATGAGTCTTAGGGTTTAGGGTTCCGCGAAAGGCCCAATAAGAAAATCTTCTAAATTAAGTCGGCGTCACAGTCGGTCGACTCCATCTTCTCCAGTCGGTCGACTCGGGGTTCGCATCAACATTTCTTCATTTTGGCTCCAAATCTTCTAAGTCTTCTAAAATCACGTGGAAACTTCCATAAAACCTTCTTTTTAGCTCCTTTTTCTCCAAAGTGTCTTTTGCTAGTAAATCCTGCATAAATGCTCAAAACATGCTACAAAGACTCCATAAAACCTACTATATCATAGTAGAAAACCGGTAAAATCCATGATACATCAGCCGCGGTGCCTCCTTACCCATTCATTCGTTGGGCGATGGACGTCGTAGGTCCCTTTCCAAAGTCAACTAGTGGGAAGCGGTTTCTATTAATCCTGACTGATTATTTTACTAAGTGGGTGGAGGCAGCAGCTTATCCAAAAATCCAAACTGGTGAAGTTGAAAGTTTTGTCTGGAAAAACATAGTTTGTCGACACAGAATTCCTTACGAGATAGTAACAGATAACGTGTCGTAATTCATTTCGAACAATTTTGAAGCCTTTTGCGAAAAATGGAAAATCTGTTTAATCAAATCAACTCCGAGGTATCTGTTGTTACTGGGTTCAAATTCTAATTATTTGTAATTAGAGGGGTTTGTTTTTAGGAAATTACTTGATAGGAAAATAAAGAAGAAACCTCGGAAAGAGGGTGTATTATTATTAAAGGTGTATACAATGCTGGTTAACTCGGAATGCCGAGATGAACTTTATCAAAGAGAAGTAAAACCTAGATAATCTACTTCTTCTCCTCCCGATTCTGAATGAATGTCATTAGTGAGGGGGGTATGTATTTATATATCCTTAATAGTCGGTCTAATAAGCCCATGGGCTAACCTCGGAAAAATGGAATATTTCAATTTTTCCAAGACTAGTGAATCTGTGATAAGATTCGATCTTATACTGTCGAAGCTTAGACTTCGGCTTAGGACGATGTTTGTTTATACCCCCGCTTCGGACACTAAATCTGATCAATCTTCTCCGAGGTATCCCTCGGTTATCTGGGCCGAGACTCGAAATTTCTGTTGTCGGGACTTATAACCTAATAGATTATTAGGGAAGAGCTAAGCCGGGACCAAAATCAAATTATTGCCAAACTATTGATTAGGGGTAGAACCGCACCATCAACAGTAAGTCCCCCCCAGTTCGTCTGAGGATGTCTTCGGACAGCGTTGGCGAAGTTCCTCCTTAAATAGTTCGTCGACAAATGAAGTTCGGAATCAATTGATCTTCGCCTTCAATCACTTCAGCTTTCATTCTTCTAAAATTTCCGTACTTTAATTTAGGCGGGAAAACATTGGAAAATGAAACGCCTATCTTCTCAGTTTCCTCAAAACCTTTCACCTCCAGACGACGTGTTGCCTCGAAAACTGATGAAAATAAATGAAGAGAAAGAGACTCCTTCTCTTTCCTCACGAATCGACTAACCAGATCCTTTCACAGTTATCAATGAAAATTCCACTTTTCTGTTCATCCTATATAACCACCGATTATTGATTAGTTTCTTCCATAATCGACTCTTCGCTCTCCGAGGTAACCTTCAATCTTCCTTCTTTAATTAACATTTTTTAACTCAATGTCTGGAAGAAACGACCTCGAAGTTTCGATTTCTGGGAGTACTTGCCCTTGGCCAAGTATCCCGGATGTCGGACCTTCTCTTTTCCCTAGATCCGAGATCGGATCAATAAAAAGGAAGGCCCTAAAACCTGAAGGGATTGATATTCTGGTTCCGACATCTGATTAGAGACCTTGGACTCCACCACCAGGCTACGTTTGTCTTTATGAAAGTTTCTTCGCCGAGGCAAATCTTTGGTTTACAATAACTCAATTAATGGTAAGCTACTGCGTCTGCCGAGGAATGGCGATGTCACAACTAACACCGAATTCCGTAAAAATCATCACCGGCCTTCTAGTACTTGCGGCTCGGTGCAATATTCGGCTAAATTCCTAGAAACTAGAAGAACTGACGAACATTTCCGGTGCTAGGAATCCAGAAGGAACCTTCAAACTAAACATAAAACCTAAGAAGAAAATCCTCACTGGATTCCGTACAAGTGCCAAGCTATGGTTCCGAAGTTACTTCTACGTTCGAATCAACGAAGCTTCTGTTTACAGATCTGATGCCAAAATCAATCGGAATTGGAGAACTATAATTGGTAGAAACTAGGTCTACTCTCTCCTCTTTGTTCCAATACTGATTCTTCTCTATTTTCCTTTCAGTTAAACCAAGCTACTTCCGAACCCTTCCACCAAACTTCTCCGAAGAATTCGAAAAGCTTAAAGTGGAAGGAGAACTTCAGTGGAGTGAAATACTTCCTGCTTCATTCTTCAGAGCTCGCTTCTGGGCTGGTATATTTTTTTCGAACTTCCTAATTTTACCAAACTCCTTCTTGCCTTAAGATCGAATTTTGTAGGACGAGAAGACTGGGAGGGAACTGACTCTTCTCTTAAAATAAAAAGATCAAACCCCGAAGGAGCTTCCGGCAGTGATCAGAATCTTCCGAGAAAGAAACAAGGCTCCGAGGTTGCCAGGAAAAAGAACGCGGAAACTTCGAAAAAGCAGAATGCTGAAAATAGGAAGCTAATCTTGCCTGTAAAAGATCACCATGCTTTTAAATTCGAATTTGATGGTGCGGAACTTCTTTTCCAGAATAAAGAGAAAAGTTATGAGCTTCTACGAAATGCAAGTGGTTACGATAATCGTCTGCCCGAAGTTTGCTGCGAATCAGATACTCTGGAAGCTCTTTCTTGCTCACTTTTCAAGGTAACAATCAAGACAAACTCCTCTTTCACTTAGAACTTCTACTAATATTTTCTTTGTCTATTCCCGTCAGTGGGTTTTGTTGGCCAAGCATTCTTTCGGTATAAGAAGAGGCTCGCACAATCTGAATCGAAGATCGACTCTCTTCAAGCCGAGAACGAAGACTTGGAGAAGAGATCCCTCGACGCCGAGAAAGCTTTATCTGAAGCGCTCAATGAAGTTGCGAATAAGGATAAACGCTTGGGTAAAATGAAGGCGCACTTTGATGAAGGAGAGTCGAGGATTTCTGATGTCATTGCAGAAAACTCTCGGCTGATCACTGAACTAGCTGAAGTGAAACGTCAAGTGGTTTATATCTCGGAGGAACAAGATATCAACAAGGCTATTGTGCCGAAAACTACCAAGAGGGGCAACACGCGGCTTTCAGTATCTGTCGAGAGAAGTTAATTCAACTTCACAAATCCCTCGATGAATACTCCGAAGCTTATTCTGAGGCTTTTAGCAAAGCTAACGAGTATGGACAAGCCGCAGCTGTTGCTATAAATCTTCGTCTTCTTCTTGACAAGGGACTCCCGATTCCGGAAGAGGATGTGGTTATGACCGAGAAAGAACGCGACCGTCTTGCCAAAGTTGCGAATTCTCTTATAATTCCAGAGTTTCGAAATGCGGATTTTAATATTGAGATTAGTAATCCTTATATTAAAAACCTCGACTCAATTCTCTTATGTAAATGTACTTCTTCGGATGTTAATAAAAATTATTTTCTCGTATAACTGGATTGTTCCTTCTTTCTGCATCTCAAATATGACATCTCGGATGTTAAATGAAAGTTTTGTTTCTCGTATAACTGGACTGTTCCTTCAATCTCCATCCCAAATATAACATCTCGGATGTTAAATGAAATTTTTGTTTCTCGTATTATTTGAATTTGTTTACTCGAAGTTTCTCAATTTGACATTTCGAAACCCGGAAATAGCAAAAGGAAATAATGTGCGCTTTTCTTATTCCTTTTCTTTAAAGTTTTACAATAAGTCCTACTTTATCAGACTTACTGTTGAACTTCTGCATTCGGTAAAGAATGTGTAAGAGGTTTGTTTTTGATTTCGTACCCTTTAATCTCTCGGTCTTACTTTATCGGGCTCCGAGATTCTTTCCGGTAATTTTTATTTTGGTCGAGAACGTGATCAAGGTTTCGACTTTTTGTGATCCTTGGCATAGTTGAGTTGTGAACTGCAAAACTAAACCAAAGTTCATGGTGTTGTAGCTGAACCTTGTGAAAGGTTGCCTACGTACCCTCGGAGGGGATCAAGCCACACGTAGTTCCTATTTTTTTTTTTTTTTTTTTTGTCTTTTTTTGTCATCGAGTAAAAGAATAATATCTTCCCTTCCAACCTTTCTTGGTTTTTCTCTCCAGGTATTGTTCTCTTTCAAAAAGTTCCGCCAGGATTTCAGCAGATGTCAGCTTCTTCTTGTTGACCGCGGTTAGCATTAAAGGTTGATTCGGAGGTTCTTGGTTTATTCTCTGTTACAAAGCACCTTCGAGCCATCTTTTGGTCGCCGCAGACAGTAAAATATCCTTTTGGAGTTGGAAACTTCAGGCACTGGTGGTAGGTAGATGGGACGGCTTCCATAGAGTATAACCACGGTGTTCCGACGATCGCGTTATAGATGGTGGCTTTTTCTACTACTTCAAACTTCACGATTTTTGTCACTCCTCCGGCCGATACTGGAAGTTTAATAGTTCCGATGGTTGACACCGTATCTCCTCCAAAGGCGGTTAGGTGTTTAACCCGAGCTTTTATCTTCTGATCTTTTACCTCCGTCTTCTGCAATGTGTCTAGAGATATGACATCTCTGAGCTTCCAGTGTCGACGAGAATCCTTTGAACGTCGCAATCGCCTATCTGAAGTTTGATTACAAGTGGGTCGTTGTGGGGAGCGTCGATTCCCTTCAGATCTTCGGTAGTAAATGTCAAATCCTTTTGCAAAGTGGAACTTCGTGGAACCTGATCCACGAAAAACCTAAAGATGCTTCGCTGAATTGATCGAATAGAATCCTCATAGTTTGCGAGCCCTCCCATTATCATGTTAATTCTTTTCCTTTGGTTTGGGGGCGGTGAAGGTAGAACTTCTCCTTCTTCCGTATCTTCGAGGGGAAGCTGATTTTCCTCATCTTCTCGTGTCTTACGTTTCTCCTTTTCTCAATCTTGTTGAAATCGGATGGCCATTAGGTGGTTCTTTAAATTTCGACAATCTTCGGTTTTGTGGCCCGGTCTTTTGTGGTACTCGCACCAAGGAGCGGTTGGATCTTCAGAATCTTGGATGTAGGTGTATTTTGACTTATCTTTCCGAGATATTTCTTTTTGCGAATCCGTTACGGAGAAGGTTGTTTCCAACCTTGATTTATCCTTTCGAGGGTTATCCCTTTCCACTCGCCGCCCTTCTCCTTTTTCCTCTGGTTTCACCTCTTTGCTCACCTTTGTTGATCCGTGTACTTTGGCAAGTTCGGCGCGATTTTCTTCAATCCTTATGTGAGTATTTGCTCGATGAAAAGCGTCGTTCATAGGCTGAGGACGATGAGCTGATAGTTCGTCCCAAAACCTTGATTGATACCAGGTTGCTGCGCTAAGCGCTCCAATTGCTAAGTCGTCGTCAATCCTTAGCCGCGAATAAATCGCCTTAAATATTTTAATGAAATCTCGGAGTGGCTCTTTCGGGCCTTGTTTTACTGCGTAGAGGTCCGATGCGGTGGCCTGTTGCTCTAAATGAAGCATGTACTGTTTGAAGAAGGCTTCTCGGAGTTCTGCAAAACAACTGATTGAATCGGGGGATAGGCTAGTGAACCAAGCTTGGGCATCACCTCTCAAGCTCTCTAAGAAAAGTTGACGTCTACCCTCGTCCTCTTCGTTTCTTTGGAATTCAGCTCGGCCGCCTTTTACGAGAAAGGCTATCATGTAGACTGCGGGATCCGTGGTTCAGTCATAGGTTGGGAGTCTGAGCTTGTCGTTGAGTGGGACTCGCGCCCGCGTGATATTCTGAGTGAACGGGCTCCTCTCTGTTTCTGCCAGTAATTGATCGATTTCGGGGGCAATGCTAGTTGCCTTATGGACTAGCGATCGCATCTCTTCCAATTCTCTTTTTAAGATTGCGAACGATTGGTCAGTGTTGGGGTTCTGAGTCATGTCATCTCCGCTTCTCTGACTTCGGCGGGTAATGGGCGTCCTGGAATCTCTTGAACCGGTATGATCGTCTTCAAATGTTACTTGCTGTGGAGTGGCTCGTGACGTTCTAACCGAAGTCGTTTTAAGAGTTTGGTTATGATTTTGGGTTCTCAAAGCTTGGAGTTCTTCTGATATGATCGCCAGTTGATCGATCAGACTTCGGTTTATCCGTTGTTGGTGGTCGATTTGCTCTGTCATGCAACTTTCGCGCCGCTGTTGTGCTCTTACTACTACTCCATCGGGGGTTCTTATCTCTTCTATGTTGGGAATTCGATTTATTATCCGGTTTCCTCCGTTATTCGATGATAACATTCCAGCGGGTTGCTCAGTCGCCTGGGAGTTAGGACGAAGAGTTTCGTCTAGTATTTCCTGAGAATTATGGGTTTCGGATGTCGAGGTTCGAACTATCGGATTAGTAGGCGTCACGGATCCTTGTTCTCCGAGTTGGTTGGGTGTAGTATGAGGATAACCTAGTTCATGGGCTATTGGATTGCGATTCTGGTCGGTATTCTGGACCGCTCCTTCTTCGTCGCTTACTTCTGCTTCTTCACCGTCTCGACGCACGTTAGTAGGTGGCTCTTCCGTGCTCATCCTCCTGTCCGAGATCTCTCTTTTTTCTTACCAAAAGTTAGTAGCCCCCCTACCTGGCGCGCCAAATGTTGATACTGGGTTCAACTTCTAATTATTTGTAATTAAAAGGGTTCATTTTTAGGAAAGTACTTGATAAGAAAATAAAGAAGAAACCTCGGAAAGAGGGTGTATTATTATTAAAGGTGTTTACAATGCTGGTTAACTCGGAATGCCGAGATTAACTTTCTCAAAAAGAAGTAAAACCTAGGTAATCTAGTTCTTCTCCTCCCGATTCAGAATGAATGTCATTAGTGAGGGTGGGGGGGGGGTATGTATTTATATATCCTTAATAGTCGGTCTAGTAAGCCCATGGGCTAACCTCGGAAAAATGGAATATTTCTATTTTTCCAAGACTAGGGAATCTGTGATAAGATTCGATCTTATACTGTCTGAGCTTAGACTTCGGCTTAGGACCATGTTTGTTTATACCCCCGCTTCGGACACTAAATCTGATCAATCTTCTCCGAGGTATCCCTCGGTCATCTAGGCCGAGACTCTAAATTCCTGTTGTCGGGACTTATAACCTAATAGATTATTAGGGAAGAGTTAAGCAGGGACAAAACTCCAGTTATTGCCAAACTATTGATTAGGGGTAGAACCCCACCATCAATAGTATCCGCAGGGCAATGGACAAGCCGAAGCTACAAATAAAACTATATTCGCCGGAATAAAGAAGAGACTTCTCGAAAAAAGGAAAGAGGGTCGGACGACTGGATGGAGTACTATGGTCGCACAGAACAACCCCCAAAAGTGCATCCGGACAAACCTCTTTCTCACTTTCTCATGTGATGGAAGCAATGTCTCCAGCCGAAGTCAGAGTTCCAAGTTTACAGAGAACCCTAATGATACACGATACCGAGATTAATGATGTAAAGCTAAAGAAACGAAATGATGAAATTCAGGAACTTCGGGACCATGCTTTACTTCGTATTCAGAACTATCAGCAAATTGCTTCTCAATATTACAACAAAAAGGTTCGAGATCGTCCTCTGAACGAAGGAGATTTAGTTTTGCGAATGGTGTTCGAAAACACGAAAGAACCCGGAGCAGGAAAACTCAGGGCTAAGTGGGAAGGTCCCTACTTGGTAGAAAAGAAAGTTAAACCCGGAGTTTATCGTTTGAAGACTATGGAAGGCGAGGATGTACCTCGGGCTTGGAATTCATTCCACCTAAAAAGGTATCATTGCACGGACGAGCCATAGAGGTTTCTACAAAACAAAAAAAAAAACCCAGTGAGGTTCGAACTACGGATGGCTTGATCCCGAATGAAGCTGGAGATTTCGGAGCTTGATAAAGTAGAGCCGAGAAGTCGTACGGGAAATTCGGGTCATTCCCGCATGTTTAAAACCACTTCAAGTATTGGAATTTGATAAAGTAGAATCCGGTATAAAAGATAATGATCGAACATTTCTCGTTAAATCAATTTTATCAGATTGAAAAAGCTTAAATGTGATAAAGTAGCATTTAAAGCCAAAAGTCATTTAATTAAATTTTTAAGATGAGTTCATATGGATTACAAACAACAAAGAATTACAAAGTAAGAAAAGATCCATATGGATTATGCACTTCTGGAGGCAACTTCATCTTCACATCATTCGATCGACGATAACGTCCGAGGTCTTGTCGAATTAAAGGCGAAGCTACTAAATCGGAAGAACTAAGGGGAAAAGCAGGGAACTCTTTTATCCGACGATCGAGGTTGTTCAGCTGAGAAGAGAATTCCTCTTTTATTATAGGAGGAATCGAAATCTTCTCCTTCTCAAGTACCTTAATCAGATCGCATTTCCCTTTCACCTGATGAAATAAGTCAGTCATAGAGTTACGAAGCCGGCTTGCATCGATCTATTTTCGAATCTTTTCAAATTTACCCCTACATTCTTCGAGAGCATCTAGTCGACCAAGCATATTTGGGTCAATGTTATTACCTTTATTTCCGGTTGACGACTTAGGCCGACAAGCCTCTTCGAGTTCACGTTTCAGGCGTTTAACTTCATCAACGAGCTCAGCAAACTTTTTAGCTTCCTCCCCGGCCATCTTGCAAACAGCTGCAGAATCAAGAGAAGACTTCTCCACCATAAGTATTAAACTCCTAATTTCCTTCCTCATCGCCGATTGCTTTAACTCGGGATCTGACATAAGACGGTTCAAAGAAGCTTCCGTCTATAAGGAAAGACGAGGGTCAGATAAAATTCGATAGAAAAAGAAACACAAATAGGTATTAGACCTTAAAAAAGAATGAAGCCGCGCTTTGGATTAATGAGTCCTTGTCAGCCTCGGAAAGGAGAGGAAGAGATTCGGTTCGACCTCCGAGTCTGCCAAAGAGTTTCGCACATTCTCTATAGTCTTCAAATAAGGGAACATTCTTTCCGAAGGAGTATTGAAAGGAATACTGTGAAGGTGGAGCAACGGGATTTTGTTAGGAAATTTTAACTTGCCCCTCTTTCCAGAACCCGGGTAAAGGCCTAAGGAAACCTGTCAAAGTAGGGTCAAGAGTAGCAGAGCTAGGGACTTTTGATTTCGGAGGAGGCATAGTTTCGGAAATTTTATTCCGAGTTTGAACGGGAGTGATATTGGTGTTTCTTACTGGACCAATAGAGTCTGGAATCAGAATTATCGAGTTGTTCTCCGAAGGTGTTGGATGAGAGTTTTTCTTGGTGCATGGTGGAATAGAGGAAGAGGGAAGAATCAAAGGATTAATCGTCGGGGCGTCCAATTGAATGGTAAATTTTTCCGAGGAAGCCTTAGTTTTCCTTTTCTTCAGCTTCTTTGCTTCCTTGGGCGTTCCCGAAGGAGCTCGTTTGTTGGATATTACCTTCGGGGTATTTATTTCCTCGGAAGCTGTCGGTTTGGAAAGGGCTTTTCCCTCTTCGACTTTAGATTCTTCGGGTTTTGATACAAACACCCGAGGTCTGTAGTTTTTAAGGTTTTTCATGAAGGAGTTCGACATTCTTTCTAGAGAGATAAAAGGGAAACTTACAATTTTAAGAGGCGAAGATGAATAATGATTAAATTCTGGTTTAGAGAGGGAATATTGATAAGGAGCAGTGTGTCTATTCCACTTCCACATTCAATGTGCCTGGTCAGATAGTGACACGCCGCAAGGAAATAAAGGGTTTTGATAGGATCGAAATAGCGGTTCTTGGATCGAGGTCAAGAAGAAATATGAAGATTCCAGAATATTAAAGATGAAGATCGACTGCAACTGAGCTTCAATTATCGACAAGCTATTAAATTATAAAAATTCGCCAACTCTACCCGAAGACATCCTAAGACGAACTGGGGGGGGGGGGAGACTTACTGTTGATGGTGGGGTTACCAACCCTTATCAATAGATTGGAGATAATTGAAGTTCGGTCCCTGCCGACCTTTCCCTGATAATTTATCAGGTTATAAGTCCCTTCAACAAGATTAGAACCCTCGGCCCAGATGACTGAGAGATACCTCGGTGAAGAATGATCGGATTATTAGTGTCCGAAGCGGGGGTATAAATAACTTCATCCCAAGCTGAAGTCTAGAGCTCGGACAAAATAAGATCAAATCTTATCACGGATTCCTTGATCTTAAGAAAATGGAAATATTCCATTTTTCCGAGGTTAGCCCATGGGCTTGCATGACCGACTACTAAGGATATATAAATACATACCCCCCCTTTCACTAATTCAATTCATTCAGAATCGGAGTGAAGAATTACCAGATAGCTTAGGTTTAATACTTCTCTTTGATAAAGTTAACTCGGCATTCCGAGTTAGCACCTTTGTAACCAATACGATTAATAAAATTCTCTTTTCTGAGGATTCTCTTTTTTTTTTTTTTCTAAACTCATTCCCAAAAACGAACCTCTCTAATTCTAAATAATTAGAAATTGAACATAGTATCAACAAGGTCCTTAGACCAGCTAACGACTCACCCTTGTTCTGGTTCATGACTTTTAGCCAAGATTATATCGTTTTGGTATCAGAGCTTTAAAAGTCCTGGATCAAACTAAGTTATTTGAATTCCTTTACTTTGATTGCTTTCAATTAATTATTGTCTAGTTTTGTTGTTTTGCTTCCTTGCATCTTTTGCGTTTAAGAAAACTGATAAAAACCCATGAAAATTGGGTTTGAGTTGTTTTATATTTTTGTTTAAGTCTTTGTTTTGAAAAAAAAAAAAAACCAAACAAGAAAAAATCTTACAAAAAAGTGTTTTTGTTGAACTTGTAACAGAAAACCCTACCAGATAAGTATCCATCGGTTTTCCTTGGTTTAAATTCAAATTTTCGTCCTATCTTTTTGCTGAAATATTATAAACATAATTCCTAAGATTTGGCAAAGAAAAATCAAATTAAAACCAAGTATTTTGGGATATTTCTCCTAATTTTTATCATTTCCTTAATCGATCGTGGGTAATTTAAAGAAACTTTTAGGTCATCTATTTCACCTTTTAGTTCAACCATTTAGCCATAAAATTTTAAGGATATTTCAAGGTTTGTTTGGATCTCTAAAATTTTAGTTAGCCATTTTAGAACCTAGGATTGAACTTCAAAGGATTTGGTGTGATAAAACTACTTATATGCTTATTGCTTCTTTCTCGCTTATACTTCGATATCTTTAAAAGAAGTTTGATACTTGGTCTTGTTTTCCCTTTAAGGTACCATGGATTGTAAAGAAGAAGACGAGGCTGAAGCTGAAGATAGCCTTGGTGGTAAACAAGAGCCAATGTCATTCATCACTAAGCGACAAGAAGCTTCAAATGAGGTAAGAGAAGGCTATGAGCCACATAAAATTTCCTTTTCGGGTCTTGATCAGGATCCAGAGAGTTATCTAAGATGGGAGAGAGGCCTGGAAGATTGGTTTTGGTTCTAAAAAATTTCAAAGGAAGAGAGACTAGTCCATGCCATCAACACTCTTGTTGGAGAAGTTTATACGTGGTGGATACAAGAAGAAGCTCTCAACTACTACCATGACCCGGTCACTACTTGTGGAGTTTTAAAGCAGTGTATGTACAGGGAGTTAGTACAAAAGTCCCACAATAGTAGCTATATTCTGAAGAGGCTTATGATGAGAACATCTTCACATGTTTGGATGCCAACACCTAAACCGCATGTTATCTCCGACCAACAAGTCATCAAGAACCAATGAGCAAGGTAAGTCTCTAGACTCTCTTAAAATTTCCGAACCTGACTTGTCATGTATTAGTGTAGGGAAATCCTTCTTGAAGAGAACACATCTCAAGAATGGGGAAGAAAAGGTGGACCACAAGCAAGATTAGATTCTGATCCAACAAGATGGAGGCGATCCCACAGGTCAAAGACAAACCTTACCTGATCAAGGTACTATAGTGGACAATCTAACTCTTGTCTTGAAGGCTCCAAGAGAAGAACCATCTCAAAAGTACAATCCAGAGCCAAACAACAAATAGAAACCGAAGAAAGAACAAGAAATTGTTAAAGTCCTTCCCCTTCTTAAGGTAAGTAATTTTGAACCACCTTATTTTTCTAGTTCGATGAACTTTTTTAATGCACTTGCTCTCTGTCCAAAGTGTTGAAGTGGGATCAGGTACAAAAGAGAAGAATTGGGGCCAAAGGAACCCACTCATTCTAACCGAGAGACAAATTCAAACTTCAAATGCCTAAGTAAGTGATCAATTAGATCAACTTGTTTTTAATGAACCAAATACTGTGATAATACATTTGCTTTGTTCAAAAGAGAATAAGAAAGGTATATGTACAAAGGAGAAGCATATAGGGTACCATTCCCAAGCCAACGTCCGAATGGAGCCAAAGGGATGAATTGTAAGTGAATTCAAAGATTTCAGAGAAGAGGCTGAACTTCTATCAAGGAACACAAATCACGAAGTCATCTACCCCCTTTTTATCAAAGAGGAACCACCAGATGCACTACCTCAACACAAACTAAGTTACCAACGGTTGTGTGGTACAAAAGATCGACAAAAGGGTGTGCCCCAAGGATGGATATCAACCATTCTCATACGAGCTATATATGATGAATCCATTGTTGATACATAGGGATTAATAAGGTGGATCCATACATGGCTAACCAGAAAGGCATCACTCAAAACACCACCGTACAAACAATGCGAACTAAGGGCCAAAAGTAATGTTCTAAACCCCAGTCAAGTCCGGATACTAACTTGTTTTATTTCCATGTAGGAAATAATATTTTGAGGATACAATCCAGTAAAGGGAGAGGGTATGATGAGGTTATCCAATATGAAATCATCAAGCTAAAAGTTGATCTTGCATTCAATAGTGAAGAGGAAATCAAGCCTACAAATTAAGACATTCAAACTCCTCATGAACCAATTGGAAATATGTCAAGAAAAAAAGAAAGGGTCTGGAAAAAAAGTTTAAAATATTTCTAGAGCAGCTGGAACATGAAGGATGATCATACTTGATCAGTTTGAGGCCATTTGTCTAACTTCACCCGAGAGATCACAATTGAAGACTGCCTTCCACGAAATGTCCAAGACTGCTCAGGGCGACCCATGAGACGATCCACCAACCAAAATAAATCTCTCTAAGTCCGCTTCCAAAACTCTAAAGATCTCCCAGATAACGCCTATAATCCAGATACAAGCCAAACAGTGAGCACATATCTAGTGGATTCTCTCATAACCGATAAGGCCAATTGGGCTTTGTTCATGCTATGACTTGTTGGCCTCCTAGATACGGTATCTATGGGTTTATAAGGAGCTTAAGAAGCCTCTGAACCAGCTGGAATAGCTAAATATCATGAAATATCAAGATTGAAGACTATGAGATCAACTTTCCCTTTGTAGACTATTCTCGTGTTTAAGGCCTTACGGCTAGTTTTTAATTTGCTTGCTGTATTTATCCTTTCATTCTTTGCAGGTTTATTGTGTTTTTATTAAATGATGTCTTTGAACCTGGCTATATAATGCCTTGTATTTGTAGTCCTTTTCTTTACTGTTTGATTTATAAAAATGCTTGTTTGTGTTAAACACATGTCTTGACTCTCTAATTTGTGAGTGTTCCGAATTATTGAGTGTTCTTAAGAAGTATCAATATACTTTCACATCTATTGTGGTTCTTATCATTCCACCATCACTTCCATACTATCCCGAATAAGTTAGTGAGGTCCTTAGACCAGCTAACGACTCACCCCTATTTTGGCTCATGACTTTTAGCCAAGCTCATATCATTTTATCATCAGTCCGAATTGGGAGGCTTTATGAGTTTAGACGGCACGATGGAGCTCTCTGTTTGTTCCAGTTGCCTAATGCTGGTTATACGAGGATCATGGGAATAGATGCCCCGCGATTTACACCACCTAATGAGCCGCTCACCATAGTAGCCCTACATGCGATCCGCCACCAGGAGCTGCCCACGGACCTACTCGACGTACTAGACGCACCACCGCCCAACCACCACGATCCTCCACTTCTCAGCCATGAGCTGATGACTTTGTGTTTGCTGGAGCACGAAATTTCTCTGGGTTTATGCCATATTACTTTGAGCTACCAGAGCAACCACCATTTGAGGCAACTCCTGAGGAGAATATGAGAATAATATGGAGCACCGTAGATGGGATAAAAAGGTGACAAAGTGGTTCTAGTCTTTCCTTACTTGCTGCACTAGTTCTCATAGCCCACATGTCCCTACTAGGAGAGCACCTGAGCCACAACCTAAGGAGGAAGAGAGGAGACGACGAGATGATGAAGACGCGAAGATGGAGTTGGCCAGCCCAGCTACTGGTCGACCAACTGGCGAAGCGCGTGACGAGACCACGATTCTCTCGATTGCCCTGGTTAACCTTTTGAGTTTACCGGATAACCCACAGTTTTATATCTGTGGAATAGGCCACGAGATTCTTCATTAAAAATTGTGCTTAACAGTTAAAAGTGACGTCATAAACCGCATATAGGTATCTAGGTCGTTTCCTTTGTTACAAGCGGATAGGAGGAGACTGGAAATATCTGTAGCGAGCAAGGTGCATCTGTGTCATAGCCAAAGCTTGTTCGGACACCTTGTAGACAGATTTAACTTGAACGCTTTAATGCTTTTTTAAACTCAGCGACAATCCAAAATTACTTTTGAGATTTAGGTTTTAAACAAAGTCAATTCACTAATACAACCTTAGGGTTTTGATAGAATAATGTGTTCAAAGTTCTAGAAGTCACCTGAATAAACCGAGATCCATTGTTGCCTACTGATTTCCCTTAGATCTAATTTTTTAGAGTCTTGTATACAACCTATTAGTTACTTTAGTTCGATCATTAGATACTCATTTACACAAAATCCTAATTGCATAATCCAAATTAGTAATAGCTGTCTGTGGGATCAATAACCTAATATATACAATTGTACACTGTGCACTTGCAGTTAGTTTTAGGTGAATAAATTCACACCATCAGTCTTTTCTAAGAGCATTTCATCACTAATGACATGACCATCCGGTTTAGGAAAAACATTGTAGGGTGTTTGGTGATTCTTAAAGATACTTAGTTGATAAAAATGTAGACTAGGTGATGTGAGCTATAAGCCGCCATCCTTATAGTAATAGCCGAGCAGTAGATTCAAAAGTACTAGATCTAGAGCTTAAGAAAACCTTCCCATCCACAAAGCCTTATGTCCATATAAATATCTATCATTTTTGACTTTCGTTTAGTTTTCGGACTAACTCAAGTCATTTTACTTTTCTTTGCTTTGTAGTCTTAGGAATCCCCAAACCTATGAAAACCCCCTTAGCTACCTTTTACATCTTATGTAGCTAGATGAAACAAACTATCAACTAGTAAATCTCTTTTTATGTTGTTCGGCACCCTCTAATTACCTATATATACTCTTTAATAATAGATTAGGCTAGTTTTAAGACTTATAAATATTTTTTAATAGCGTTCTAAGTTAAGTTTTTTACCTGTTTGGTTATTAGGTTTAGCTTATATAGGATCTTTTTAGCTTTACGACCTTTTAGATTTTTCATTTTAGGTATGTGGAATAAGGATTCTTATTCTTAAGCGATCTCTCTCGTTTTGTGAAAGACTAACCACTTTTTAGGACATTATGAGATAACTGAAGAGTGAAAATTTACTCATTTAAACTTTCATTTTAGGAGAATTTAACCCATATATTGACATATTTACCTGCATTTAGGCCTAGTCTAACTTAGGATTCACATGGATACATTGCATTAGCATTGGTGAATATCATTTGGCATAACTGATCGAAGATGGGAGCATTGGAGTTTGGTGGAACAATTTGACCAATCAAAGCAACATAAGGGGAAAACAAAAGGAGATTTTGATGGAAGAAAGTGAAGATCTTGAAGGAGATCCAGACCGTGCTGCCGGCATGAGGAAGAGCATGGACGACACAAAAGGATAAGAAGTGACCCAACAACAAGAGCTGCTCCATGCCGTCTATTGAGACTGGGTTAAACTTCTAATTATTTATAATTAGAGGGGTTCATTTTTGAAGAAAGTTTAAGAGAAAAGACACAAAGGAATCCTCGGAAAGTAAGCTTTTATTGATTATTGCGGTTTACAAGATTGTTAACTTAGAATGTCGAGTTAACTTTATCAAAGAGAAGTATTAAACCTAGGTTATTTAGTAATTCTTCTCCCCGATTCTGAATGATCCTCTTAAGCAAAGGGGGGTATGTATTTATATATCCTAGTAGTCGGTTATCTAAGCCCATGGGCTAACCTCGGAAAAATGGAAATATTCCATTTTTAAAAGATCGTGGAATCTGTGATAGATCCAATCTTATTCTGTCCGAGCTAAGACTTCGGCTTGGGACGAAGTAGTTTATACCCCCGCTTCGGACACTAAAATCCGATCATTCTTTACCGAGGTATCCCTCGGTCATCTGGGTCGAGGGTTCTAATCCTGTTGAAGGGACTTAGAACCCAATGTATCATCAAGGAAATGTCGACAGGGACCAAACCTCAATTATTGCCAAACTATTGATAAGGGGCGGTAACCCCACCATGAACAGTAAGTCCCCCCTACATTTTGTCTGAGGATGTCTTAAGGCAGAGTTGGCGAATTTCCAAAATTAAGTAGTTTATCGATAAGTGAATCTCGGTTTCTGTCAATCTTTGTCTCCGAAAGTCTTGAATCTTCTCTTTTCTCTAATTCCCACATATTATCAGAAGCCGGAAAACGAAAAAGGTCTCCTTTTGGTGGTGCGTGTGTCGAAATCTTGGTTCTATCAAAACCTCTTTGTCTTCCCATGACGTGTTGTTCTTTGAAAAGGCACATTGAATGAGGAAGTGGAATAGACATATCCTATCTTATAAATACTCACTTCCCTAACCAGAATTCTCTCATTGTTTCATATTTTCTTAAAAATTTCCTTTTATCTCTCTAGAACGATGTCGAACCCTTTCATGAAGAACCTCAAAAATCTACAAACCTCAGCTATTCGTTCCTCAATCCTAGGGGTCAAACGTCGAAGAAGAAAAGGTGCTACTGTTGATGGTGGGGTTCTACCCCTAATCAATAGTTTGGCAATCATTGGAGTTTGGTCCCTGCCTAGCTTTTCCCTAATAATCTTTTAGGTTATAAGTCCCGAAAACAGGAATTTCGACCCTCGGCCTAGATGACCGAGGGATACCTCGGAGAACATTGATCTGATTTAGTGTCCGAAGTGGGGGTATAAACGAACATCGTCCTAAGCCGAAGTCTAAGCTCGGACAGTATAAGATCGAACCTTATCACAGATTCCCTAGTCTTGGAAAAATGGAAATATTCCATTTTTCCGAGGTTAGCCCACGGGCTTATTAGACCGACTATTAAAGATATATAAATACATACTCCCCCCTCACTAATAAGATTCATTCAGAATCGAGAGGAGAATAACTAGATCACCTAGGTTTTACTTCTCTTTGATAAAGTTAATCTCGGCATTTCGAGTTAACAAGCATTGTAAACATCTTTAATAATAATACACCCTCTTTCTAAGGTTTCTTCTTTATTTTCTTATCGAGTACTTACCTAAAAACGAACCCCTCTAATTACAAATAATTAGAAGTTGAACCCAGTATCAACATTTGGCGCAGCAGGTAGGGGGGTACTTCTATTTAGGAAAAAGAAGAAATCTCAAGGATGGAAAAATATATTGGCTTAGTTCTCAATGCTTCGGATTCCAAAGGAATTATAAAAAGGCGTATTTGAGAAATACCAAAGGTTAGATCTACGAGCCCAGCCCCAACATATCATCCTTCGGCAGCCTTCACAGATGCAGATCTCGAAGGAATCATGATTCCTCACAACAACCCTCTGGTCATCCGTGTTTTCTTAGCTGGAAATCTCATGGAAAAGATACTCATAGATACTGGAAGTACGGTGAACATACTAAGTCTAGAAGTTATGAATCGAACGAATGTGGTATCTAAAGACATGGAAGTAAGAACGGAGCCATAACATCACTTCCAGGGAAGAAAGAAGTAGCGGTAGGAACCGCGGTCTACACAGTATCAGTTGGAGTAGTTACTATGGATACAATCTTTCATGTGGTTTTCAGGACCCCTAGTATTTGACGCAATTATGGGAGTTCCTTGGCTAACAATGATGGAAGAAGTTCCCTCAACCTATCATCAGTGCCTAAAGTTTCCAACCCCACACGGTGTTTGTTCAGTTAAAGGAGACCAACGAATAGCCAGGATCTGCTCCTTGCGCCTGAAGAATCAGTCAAGAAAAATCTCGTTAATCTCGGAACTAGAAGTCCCCCGCAACGAAAATCCGAGTTTATCAATAATAAGAAAATTGGATTCGAACATCTTTGAGAAAGATGCGTACGAGAAAGTATATGTTGACGAGGAAAAACCAGAACACTTTTTAACTATAGGAGGAAATTTGGAGAAAGAAACAAGAATAAAGTTAATTGCTCTGCTGAAGAAGAATAAAGGAACGTTTGCCTGGTCACCCGAGGATATGGTCGGAATTGACCCCGCAGTAATATCGCATCCTTTAAACGTAGACCCTACCCATAAACCAGTGAAACATAAGAAGATAAAGTTAGGACCCGAGAGAGCGACAACCGTCAACGAAGAAATTGACCGACTACTAGCAAAAGGCTCAATAACCAAGGTCCAATATCCGGAATGGTTAGCTAACCCGGTCGTAGTAAAAAAGAAGAATGGGAAATGGAGGATCTGCGTAGATTTCACAGACTTGAACAAAGCATGCCCCAAAGACTGTTTTCCCCTCCCAAGCATAGAAAGATTAGTCGAGGCCACAACCAGAAATGAACTCCTTTCCTTCATGGATGTGTTCTCAGGATACAACCAGATTATGATGCACCCAGACGACAGGGAGAAAACCGCCTTTATCACGGACATAGGAACTTACTGTTATCGAGTAATGCCTTTCGGCCTAAAGAATGCAGGAGCAACATATCAGAGGTTGGTCAATCGAATGTTTGCGGACAAACTCGTTAATACAATGGAAGTTTACATCGATGACATGCTAGTGAAATCTGATGTGGCCTCCGAACACATTAATCACCTACAAGATTGTTTCGATATCTTAAACCGCTTCGGCATGAAGTTAAACCCAGATAAGTGCACGTTTGCGGTTACCTCGGGTGAATTCCTCGGATATTTGGTAACAGAACGAGGAATAGAGGCCAACCCAAGGCAAATCAATGCGATAAAGCATCTACCATCACCAAAGAACTCAAAAGAAGTACAGAGGTTGACGTGACGAATCGCGGCTCTAAACCGATTCATTTCCCAATCAACCGACAAATGTTTGCCCTTTTACAATCTCTTAAAAGGGAATAAATAATTTGAGTGGAACCACCAATGCGAGGAAGCCTTCCAAGATTTGAAGAAATACTTGTCAACTCCCCCGGTTCTGAACAAACCCGAAGATGGAGAAACGCTTTTCCTTTATGGTTCGGTATCAGAGTCGGCTATAAGTGGTGTGTTGGTCCGAGAAGACAGAGGAGAACAAAAACCAGTCTTCTATATAAGTAAGTCGTTGCTCGACGCAGAAACTACATATCCAGCTCTAGAAAAACTAGCGTTTGCTGTTGTAATAGCAGCACGGAAACTCCGACCGTATTTCCAATCACATCCAGTCGCTGTAATAACAAGCCATCCCCTCCGAACAATACTCCATAGTCCCGGGCAGTCGGGACGGTTAGCAAAATGGGCAATCGAGCTTAGTGAGTACGATATCGAATATCGAACCAAAGCGACAATCAAATCCCAAGTGTTAGCAGATTTCTTGTTTGAACTACCTCTGGAAGTAATGACGTTAGCCCCTCAGAACGAGCGGTGGATTCTCTACGTCGACGGGTCCTCATCCAAGGTCGGATCCGGGATCGGAATCTGGTTGAAATCTCCAACTGGGGAAGTTCTAGAACAGAGCTTCCGCTTAGCTTTTGAAGCATCAAATAATGAGGCAGAATACGATGCTTTAATCGCAGGACTACGTCTCGCAAGACAATTAGGCGTTCGGTATCTCCGAGCTTGTTGTGATTCTCAGCTAGTAGCCAACCAGTTTAGTGGCGAGTTCGGAACAAAGCACAATCGGATGGAGGCATACGTGAATTTGGTACGACGTTTAGCCGAACATTTCAAAGAATTTGATTTGAAACGGATCCCATAGAGAGAAAATATGGTAGCAGATTCATTGGCCGCTTTTGCAACTGCGACAGATCCCCACCTGCAAAGGACAATCCCAGTCAAAACTATTGATCATCCGAGTATCAGTAGTAACGAACAACACACCTTATCAATCATGAACGTAGAAGAAGAAGACGCTCAACCGGAAATCCTCGGAGAGGAAAAATAAGATTGGAGAACGTCGATTGTGCGTTATATCAAAAATGGCGAAGTCCCACCGGATAAATGGGCAGCACGTTGGTTAAAGGCCGTGGCTTCCCAATATCTAATAATAGATGACGTTCTATTTAAAAGATCTTCCGGAGGATTGATGCTCCATTGCATTGGTAAAGGAGAAGCAAATGAAGTAATGACTTGTACTCATTCGGGTGAAGGAGGAAACCACTCGGGAGGAAGGCTCCTAGCTGTAACACTTCGGAGATTAGGATATTACTGGTCAACCATGATGGCCGATTGTGACAAGTTTACAGCACGTTGTGAGAAGTGTCAAAGGCATGCCCCCGAGATTCACGCGCCGACAGAATTACTTATGGCCGCAGTACCTCCTTACCCATTTATGAGATGGGCTATGGATATTGTAGGGCCTTTTCCGAAATCAACCAGCGGAAAGCGCTTTCTGCTAGTTCTAACCGATTATTTCACAAAGATTCAAACGGAGAAGTTCAAAGTTTTGTCTGGAAAAATATAATCTGCAGACATGGGATCCCTTATGAGATAGTAACTGATAATGGTTCTCAGTTCATTTCAGATAACTTCGAAGCCTTATGTGAAAAATGGAAAATCCGTCTAAACAAGTCAACTCCGAGATATCCACAAAGAAAATGGACAAGCCGAGGATACAAATAAAACGATCGTGGCCGGAATAAAGAAAAGACTTCTCAAAAAAAAGGGAAGATGGTCAGACGAGTTGGAAGGAGTGTTATGGTCGCATAGAACGACTCCTAGAAGTGCATCCGGGCAAACCCCCTTTTCACTCTCCCACAGAATGGAAGCTATGTCTCCTGCCGAAGTTAGAGTTCAGAGTTTGCGAAGAACCCTAATGATACACGATACCGAGGTCAACGATGCAAAACTAAAAGAGCGGAATGACGAAATACAGGAGCTACGGGACCATGCCCTACTTCGCATCCAAAACTATCAGCAAATCGCTTCCCGATACTATAACAAGAAAGTCCGAGATCGCCCTTTCGATGAAGAAGACTTAGTTTTACGAATGGTGTTTGAAAATACAAAGGAGACCGGAGCCGGAAAGCTCGGAGCTAAATGGGAGGGTCCTTACTTAATCAAAACAAAAGTAAAGCCTGGTGTTTATCGTCTGAAAACTATGGAAGGCGAAAATATCCCTCGGGCTTGGAATTCTCTCCACCTGAAAAGATACCACTGTACTAACGGGCTATAAAAAATAATAAAATAAAAAAAATAAAAAAAACAAAAAAACCTAGTAAGGTTCAAACTACGGATGGCTTGATCCATTTTGGGTACGTAGGCAACTCTTCGGAGTACAGCTATAATTTTTAAAAGAAAAAAAAAAAACCTAGTAAGGTTCGAACTACGGATGGCTTGATCCCTTTTGGGTACGTAGGCAACTCTTCAGAGTACAACTATAATTTTTTTTATAAAAAAAACCTAGCAAGGTTCGAACTACGGATGGCTTGATCCCTCTTGGGTACGTATGTAACTCTTCGGAGTACAACTATAAAAAAAATCGATGCCTTGATCACGTATTGGATAACAGGGTTTATTCCCTCCTAACACATTCTATACCGAATGCAGCTAAAGGTTTCAGAGCCTGATAAAGTAGGGCCGAATAATTCTAAGGCAAAATCAGGTCATTCCCACTTATTTAAAACCACTTCAGGTACCGAATTTTATCAAGTAGAATTCGGTATGACAGATAATGGTCGAGTATTTCTCGTTAAATCAATTCCCAAGATCGACTAAAGCTTCAATGTGATAAAGTAGCATTTAAGCGGAAGTTGTTAAAAGAACAAATTTTTATTTATTTTATTTAATACAAGACAAAAATACAGCAAGACAAAAGAGAAAATTACAAAGTAAGGAATGATCCGTAAGAGTTATACACCCAGGAGGTAGCTTACGTTGAGGCCCTAAGTGTTGAGCAAATAAAGGCGGGGCTTCGAGATCCGAAGGACTAAGGTCAAAAGTGGGAAATTCATTCAACCGGCGTTCGAGGTTGGTTAGTTGGGAGAACAATTCCTCTTTCATCACGGAAGGAACCGGAACCTTCTCCTTTTCAAACACCTTAATCAGATCGCACTTTCCTTTCACCTGATGAAACAAGTCAGTCAAAGAGTTACGAAGCTTTTCCGAACCTTTTCAAATTTCTTCCCACACTCTCCAAGAGCATTTAGGCGTCCGAGTGTATGTCGATCGATGTTATTACCTTTGTCTCCGGTTGCCCCAGAAGTTGACGGTTTAGATTGGCGAGCATCTTCTAGCTCACGTTTCAGACGTCGAACTTCATCAACGAGTTTAACAGACTTTTTGGATTCTTCTGCAGCCATCTGGCAAACAACTTCGGAATCAGCATCAGTCTTCTCCACATAGCGCTTAAGCGAGTTGATTTCTTTCTTCATTGCCGATTCTTTCAACTCAGCATCAGATAGAAGACGATAGAAGCAGGCAGCCGTCTGAAAGTCAAAAACAAGATGATAAGTCCAAAATTAGGTGAAAGTGAAAGGAATAAGGAGAAATGAGGAACCTTGAAGAAGTAAGAAGCCGCGTTCTCAAGAAGAGAGTCATTTTCTTCATTAGAAAGGAGGGGAAGACGGCCGTATCGACCTCCAAGTCTTCCAAGGAGCTTCGCACACTCTCCTTGGTCCTCGAATAAAGGGACATTCTTTCCGAAAGAGTATCGAAAGGAGTGGTGTGAAGCCGCGGCAGCAGAACTTTGTTGCGAAGTTTTTGCTGGCTCTTTGTTCGAAGTCTCAAGTTGAGGCTTCGGGAGAACCATTGGAGTAGGAATAGGAGTGGTAGTGCTCGGCATTTTGGACTTTGGTGGAGGCATTTTTCCGAGGGGAATCTCGGTGTTTCGCGTTGGAACAACAGGGTCTGATGTCCGAATAACGGGCTTTTCCTTTGCGAAACTTGGATTTGGGTTCGTCTCAGCCATAGTTGGGTTAGTCGAAGTGTCGCTCGAAAGAATAGAAGTCGGAGGAGCCGTGAGATTTGGTATTACAGAGGAAGGTGGAATGAGAGACTTTTCGGAAAATGTCTCCGTTTTCCTTCTCTTCGACTTCGTTTTCTTTTCCGGGTCTCAGAAAAGCTGTCGTTTGGAAGCTTTGTTTCTTAGGAGACTCCCTTTTGGAGAATTAGATGTTTGGGTAGGGGTCTTCTTCCCCTCGATTTCGGATTCCCCGGGTTGTGTTATAAGTACCCGAGGTTGGTAGATCTTCAAGTTCTTCATGAAGGGATTCGGCATTTTAGAGATAGAGAGAGAAAAAGAGAGTTGGGGATTTTTCTGTGAAAAGAGAATTGATAGTTAAGTTTTGGGGCTTGGACAAGGATTATTTATAAGGCGCAATCTTAATCTATTCCAATTCCCCATTTAATGTGCCGATCAAAACAAGACACGTCTACAGAGTTTTCTGTGGAATCGAGGAGTTTATGCATAACGACTTTTCATTATCCAATGTTTTCCCGACAACGTACGAAGATTTAAAAAAAAAAAAAAAAAGAATCAAGAATTGAAGTAATTGAAGACGAAGATTAGTTGGTTCCGAGCTTCATTTATCGACAAACTATTTAAGGAGGAACTTCGTCAACGCTGCCTGAAGACATCCTCGGACGAACTGGGAGGGACTTACTGTTGATGGTGGGGTTCTACCCCTAATCAATAGTTTGGCAATCATTGGAGTTTGGTCCATGCCTAGCTTTTCCCTAATAATCTTTTAGGTTATAAGTCCCGAAAACAGGAATTTCGACCCTCGGCCTGGATGACCGAGGGATACCTCGGAGAACATTGATCTGATTTAGTGTCCGAAGTGGGGGTATAAACGAACATCGTCCTAAGCCGAAGTCTAAGCTCGGACAGTATAAGATCGAACCTTATCATAGATTCCCTAGTCTTGGAAAAATGGAATTATTCCATTTTTCCGAGGTTAGCCCACGGGCTTATTAGACCGACTATTAAAGATATATAAATACATACTCCCCCCTCACTAATAAGATTCATTCAGAATCGAGAGGAGAATAACTAGATCACCTAGGTTTTACTTCTCTTTGATAAAGTTAATCTCGGCATTCCGAGTTAACAAGCATTGTAAACATCTTTAATAGTAATACACCCTCTTTCTAAGGTTTCTTCTTTATTTTCTTATCGAGTACTTACCTAAAAACGAACCCCTCTAATTACAAATAATTAGAAGTTCAGTATCAACATTTGGCGCGGCAGGTATGGGGGGTACTTCTATTTAGGAAAAAGAAGAAATCTCAAGGATGGAAAATATATTGGCTTAGTTCTCAATGCTTCGGATTCCAAAGGAATTATAAAAAGGCGTATCCGAGAAATACCAAAGGTTAGATCTACGAGCCCAGCCCCAACATATCATCCTTCGGCAGCCTTCACAGATGCAGATCTCGAAGGAATCATGATTCCTCACAACAACCCTCTGGTCATCCGTGTTTTCTTAGCTGGAAATCTCATGGAAAAGGTACTCATAGATACTGGAAGTACGGTGAACATACTAAGTCTAGAAGTTATGAATCGAACGAATGTGGTATCTAAAGACATGGAAGTAAGAACGGAGCCATAACGTCACTTCCAGGGAAGAAAGAAGTAGCGGTAGGAACCGCGGTCTACTTAGTATCAGTTGGAGTAGTTACTATGGATACAATCTTTCATGTGGTGTCAGGACCCCTACGTCTTTGCCTTCCATAGTCTTCAAGCGATAAACTCTGGGCTTGACTTTCTTTACGATTAAGTAGGGTTCTTCCCATCTAGCCCCGAGCTTTCCAGCTCCGGGTTCTTTTGTCTTTTCGAAACCATCCGTAAAACTAAATCTCCCTAATCTAAAGGGCGATCTCGGAATTTCTTGTTATAATATCGAGAAGCAATTTGTTGGTAATTTTGAATGCGAAGTAAAGCGTGATCCCGAAGTTTTTGAGTTTCATCATTTCGTTCCTTCAACTTTGCATCATTGACCTCGGTATCATGTATCATTATGATCCTCCGCAAACTCGGAACCCTTACTTTTGCGGGAGAAATCGCCTCCATCCCATGAGAAAGTGAGAAAGGAGTTTGTCCAGATGGACTTCGAGGGGTTGTTCTGTGTGACTATAACACTCCGTCTAATTCATCCGACCATCTCTTTTTCCCAAGAAGTCTTTTCTTTATTCCGGCTACAATCATTTTATTCGTAACTTCGGCTTGTTCGTTTCCTTGTGGATACCTCATAGTTGATTTATTTAAACGAATATTCCATTTTTCGCAAAAGGCTTCAAAGTTGTTCGAAATGAATTACGACACGTTATCTGTTACTATCTCGTAAGTAATTCTATGTCGAAAAACTATGTTTTTCCAGACGAAACTTTCAACTTCACTAGTTTGGATTTTTGGATAAGCTGCTCCCTCAACCCACTTAGTAAAATAATCAGTCAGGATTAATAGAAACTGCTTCCCACTATTTGACTTCGGAAAAGATCCTACGATGTCCATCGCCCAATGCATGAATGGGTAATGCGACACCGTGGCCATAAGTAATTCCGTTGGGGCGTGAATTTCTGGAGCATGTCTTTGGCAATTCTCACAACGTGTCGTGAACTTGTCACAATCTGCCATCATAGTAGACCAATAATAACCCAATCTCCGAAGTTTTACAGCTAGCATCCTTCTTCCTGAATGATTTCCCCCTTCTCCAGAGTGGGTAGAGGTCATTACTTCGTTTGCTTCTTCCCTTCCGATGCAGTGAAGTATCAGTCCACCGGCCGATATTTTAAATAAGACGTCTTCCATTATTAAATATTGAGCAGCTAAAGTTTTAAGCCGACGTGCCGCCCATTTATCCGATGGAACCTCACCATTTTTAATGTAGCAAACAATGGGAGTTCTCCAATCCTCTTCATCCTCTCCAAGAGGTTCCGGTCGAGCTTCTTCTTCATCCACATTTGCAATTACAAGAGAATATCGCTCATGACCGCCAATACTCGGATAGTTGATTGTTTCAACTGGAATCGTCCTTTGCAAATGAGGATCTCATGCCGTTGCCAGAGCGGCCAAGGAATCTACCATCGTATTTTCCTTTCGTGGAAACCGTATTAGATCGAATTCTTTGAAATGCTCCATCAGGTGTCGTGCTAGCCTTAGATAAGCTCCCATCCGATCGTTTTTTTGCTTCGAACTTGCCGCTAAACTGATTCACCACTAATTGAGAATCGCAACAAGCTCGGAGGTATTGAGCTCCCAACTGCTTTGCGAGACGTAGACCCGAGATCAGGGCTTTATATTCGGCTTCATTATTAGATGCTTCAAATGCCAACCGGAAAATTTGTTCCAAAACCTTAGCCAAATTCGGATTTCGGCACCAAATTTCGACGAAGAACTGTCCACAAAGAGAGTCCATAGCTCGTTCTGTGAATATATTGTTAAGACCTCTGGGGTAGCTCGGACAAGAAATCAGCTAACACCTGGGATTTTATTGCTGACTTGCTTCGGTAGCCCATTTTGCCAATCGTCCTGACTGACCTGGACTATGTAGTACTGTTCGGAGGGGCTGGCTTGTCATCACGGCTATTGGATGCGACTGAAAATATGGTTGGAGTTTCCGAGCCGCAATCACTACGGCGAATGCTAATTTTCAAGCGCCGGATATCTGGTTTCCGCGTCGAACAATGACTTGCTTATATAAAAGACAGGTTTCTGTTTTCCCTTGTCTTCTCGGACTAACACCCCACTTACGGCTAATTCAGATACGAAAACATAAAGAAAAAGAGTCTCTCCGTCTTCCGGCTTTTTCAAGATCGGAGGAGTCGACAAGTATCCTTTCAGCTCCTGAAATTATTCCTCGCATTCATTACTCCATGCAAACTGCTTATTTCCTTTTAGTAGATTGTAAAAAGGTAAACATCTATCGGTTGACCGTGAGATAAATCGGTTCAAGGCCACAATTCTCCAGTGAGCCTTTGTACTTCCTTTGAATTCTTCGGGGACGGGAGGTTCTTTATTGCATTGATTTGTCTTGGATTTGCCTCTATTCCTCGTTTTGTTACTATATGTCTGAGAAATTCTCCAGAAGTAACCGCAAACGTACATTTATCTGGATTCAATTTCATACCAAAACGGTTTAAGATGTCGAAACAATCTTGTAGATGAGTGACATGGTCGGAAGCTACCTGAGATTTTACTAACATATCGTCGATATAAACTTCCATCGTATTTCCGAGCTTCTCTGCGAACATCCGGTTAACCAATCTCTTATACGTCGCTCCAGCATTCTTCAAACCGAAAGGCATTACGAGGTAACAATTGGTTCCCCTATTTGTTATAAAATCGGTTTTTTCTCTATCGTTTGGATGCATCATAATTTGATTGTATCTAGAAAATGCATCCATAAAAGAAAGAAGCTCGTTTCCGGCGGTCGCTTCCACCAATCTCTCTATGCTTAAAAGAGAAAAGCAATCCTTCGGGCACGATTTATTTAAATATGTGAAATCCACACAAATTCTCCATTTTCTGTTTTTCTTGTTCACTACTACGGGATTGGCTAACCACTCCGGATATTGCACCTCGGTTATTGATCCTTTTGTTAATAATCGATCGATTTCATTGTTAACAGCTGTTGCTCTCTCGGGTCCTAATTTCCTCTTCTTTAGCTTGATCGGTTTGTGGGTTGGATCTACGTTCAGACGATGTGATATTACTGAAGGATAAATTCCAACAGTTGATACTGGGCTCAACTTCTAATTGTTTATAATTAGAGGGGTTAGTTTTTGGAAAAGTATAAAGTAAGAAAATAAGAGGAAACATTGGAAAAAGGACGTATTATTAATGAATTTGATTATAATGTTTGTTAGCTCGGAATACCGAGTTAAATTTATCAAAGAGAAGTAAAACCTAGGCGACCTAGTTCTTCTTCTCCCCAATTCTGAATGAATCTTATTAGTGAGAAGGGGGGGTATGTATTTATATATCATTAATTCCTTAATAGTCGGTATAGTAAGCTCATGGGCTAACCTTGGAAAAATGGAATATTTCTATTTTTCCAAGACTAGGGAATCTGTGATAAGATTTGATTTTATACTGTCCGAGCTTTAGACTTCGGCCTAGGATGATGTTGTTTATACCCCCGCTTTGGACACTAAATTCGAACATTTTTCACCGAGGTATCCTTCGGTCATCTGGGCCGAGGGTTAATATTCTTGTTGTCAGGACTTATAACCTAATTAGTTATTAGGGAAGAGCTCGGCTTGGACCGCACTCCAATTATTTTCAAACTATCGATAAGGGGTAGAACCCAGCCATCAACAGTAAGTCCCCCCAGTTCGTCCGAGGATGTCTTCGGGCAGCATTGGCGAATTTCCATTCTAAATAGCTTGTCAATAAATAAAATTCGGTATTAGTCCATCTTTGTCTTCAATAGTCTTAGCTTTAATCCTGCAATATTCTTCATTCTTCAGTTTGGCGGGAAAACACCGGATAATGAAAGGTCTTATTGTTTTTGGCGCGAAATCCTTGGGTATTACAGGACCCTTCAACTCCTATGCGACGTGTAATCTCGAAAACAAGCATTATTGAATGTGGAAGCGAAACGAACAGGTTAAGCCTTATAAATAACCCTTCCTCAGAACCTAATTATCTCATACTTTCTCTAAGAAACTTTAAATTGCTCTTTCTCTCTCTAAAAAAGTCGAACCCTTTCATGAAAAGTCTTAAGATTTACAAACCTCGGGTATTCGTACCACAACCCGAGGTAGCGAAAATCGAAGAGGAGAAGACACCGAACAAAACATGGGTCCCTTCCGAGGCGAATACTTCAAAGGTGACGACTAACAAACAACCCTTTTCGGGATCTCCTGAAAAAAGGTCAAAATCGAAGAAGAGGAAGATCGAATCTTCCCCCGAGAAATCCCTCATTCCGTTGGATACCTCGGCAAGCAAACCCGTAGTTCTCCCGCGTCTTTCTACTTTTGCGAGGAATACCTTGACTGTTCCAACAGCCGTCAACAATCTCAGACTGTGCCATTCCGACAAGAAATTCCAGCATTCCTCCTGTCCCAATCCATGAAAAAAATAAAATCCGTGAAGCCATGCCTCCGAGCTGTGTCGCTCCGAGTTCTACTCCGAGCTGTGTCGCTCCGAGTTCTACTCCAACAGGTCTCCCGAAGCCACTTTCCGAGACCACTAAAAAGGAGCCAGCTCAACAAGGTCCCTCAGCTTCATCCTCATATCATTCCTTCCGATACTCCTTTGGAAAGAATGTCCTTTTGTTCGAAGATCAGAGGGAATGCGCGAAGCTCTTCGGCAGACTTGGAGGTCGATCCGGCCCTCTTCCTCTCCTTTCTGAGGCCGACAAGGATTCATTAATCCAAACTGCGACTTCTTCATTCTTGAAGGTCTCATAACTATTTGTATCTCCTTCTCTATCGAATTTTATCTGACCCTCGTTTCCTATTACAGACGGCAGCGTATTTCAACCGTCTTCTATCGGATTCCAAGCTAAAACAATCGGCGATGAGGAAAGAAAACATGAGTTTAAGACTTATGGTAGAGAAGTCTTCTCTTGATTCTCCGGCTGTTTGTATGATGGCCTTGGAAGAAGCACAAAAATCCGCTAAGCTAGTTGATGAAGTTCGGTGTCTGAAACGTGAACTAGAAGAAGCTCGTTAGCCTAAACCATCGACTTCCGGACCAACCAGAAATAATGGTAATGCCGTTGATCAATATACGCTTGGTCGTCTAAATGCTCTCGGAGAATGTAGGGGTAAATTTGAAAAGATTCGGAAATATGTCGACGCAAGCCGGCTTCGTAACTCTCTGACTGACTTATTTCATCAGGTGAAGGGGAAATGCAATCTGATCAAGGTGTTCGAGAAGGAGAAGATCCCGATTCCTTCCATAGTGAAACAAGAATTGTTTTCTCAGTTGAACAACCTTGATCGCCGGTTGAACGAATTCCCCACTTTCCATCTTAGTCCTTCAGATCTAGAAGCTCCGCCTCTGTTTCATGAGGACTTCAGACATCATCAACGGTCGAATGATATTAAAATGAAGTTGCCTCCGGGAGTTCATAATCCTTATGGGACTTTTCTTTCTTTGTAATTTTTTTTTGTGTTTCTGCTTTTGTATGAATTTATAAGAATTTAATGATTTCAACTTAAATGCTACTTTGTCACATTTTAGCTTTCGTCATTTTTTTAGAAATTGATTTAACGAGAAATGCTCGACCATTATCTGTCATACCGATTTCTACTTTATCAAATTCCGTACTTGAAGTGGTTTTAATTATGCGGGAATGACCCGACTTTGCCTTAGAATCCCTCGGCCTTACTTTATCAGACTCCAAATATTCAGCAGAGAGATAAACCCTTTTATCGAGTACCTGATCAAGGCACCAATTTTTTTTTTTGTTATTGTTGTAGCTGTACTCCGAAGAGTTGCCTACGTATCCAAGAGTGATCAAGCCATCCGTAGTTCGAACCCACTAGGTTTTTTTTTCTATGGCTCATCGGTACAATGGTACCTCTTTAGATGGAATGAATTCCAAGCCCGAGGAACGTTCTCGCATTCCATACTCTTCAAACGATAAACACCAGGTCTTACTTTTGTTTCGATTAAGTAAGGACCCTCCCATTTGGCTCCGAGCTTTCCAGCTTCGGGTTCTTTCTTGTTTTTGAACACCATTCGTAAAACTAAGTCTCCTTCATCAAGAGGGCGATCTCGGACTTTCTTGTTATAATATCGAGAAGCGATTTATTGGTATTTTTGAATACGAAGTAAAGCGTGGTCCCGAAGTTCCTGTATATCGTCATTCCGTTCTTTTAACTTTGCATCGCTGATCTCGGTGTCGTGTATCATCAAGGTTCTTCGCAGGCTCGGAACCCTAACTTCGGCATGAGACATTGCTTCCATCCCATGAGAAAGCGAAAAGGGGGTCTGTCCGGACGCACTTCTAGAAGTAGTTCTGTGTGACCATAGTACTCTTTCCAATTCATCCGACCATCTTCCTTTTTTCCCGAGAAGTCTTTTTTTTTATCCCGGCGACGATCGTTTTATTCGTAGCTTCAGCTTGTCCATTTCTTTGTGGGTACCTCGGAGTTGACTTGTTTAAGCTGATTTTCCACTTTTCGCAGAAAGCTTCAAAATTATTTGAGATGAACTGTAAACCATTATCCGTCACTATCTCGTAAGGAATCCCACGACGGCAGACTATATTTTTCCAGGCAAAACTTTCAACCTCCCCGCTTTAAATCTACGGATAAGCTGCTACTTCGACCCACTTCGTGAAATAATCAATCAAGACTAGGAGAAAACTTTTCCTGCTAGTCGACTTTGGGAAAGGTCCTACAAGATCCATAGTCCATCGCATAAACAGATAAGGAGGTACTGCGGCCATAAGTAATTATGTTGGTGCATGAATCTCGGGAGCATGTATTTGACATTTTTCATAACGTGCCATAAATTTGTCACAATCTGCCATCATGGTTGACCAATAATACCCCAGTCTCCGAAGTTTAACAGCAAGAAGTCTTCCACCCGAATGATTTCCTCCTTCACCAAAATGGGTGGAGGTCATTACTTCGTTTGCTTCTTCTTTACCAATGCAATGGAGCATCAATCCTCCGGCTGATCTTTTAAAAAGAACATCGTCCATTATTAAATATTGGGTATCCATAGCTTTAAACCGACGTGTTGCCCATTTGTCCGATGGGATCTCGCCATTTTTAATATAACGAACAATTGGTGTTCTCCAGTATTCTTTATCTTCTCCGAGGATTTCCGGTTGAGCCTCTTCTTCTTCTGCGTCTTCGATTGCCAAAGCGTGCTGTTTGTTATTGCTGATACTTGGATAGTCGATCGTCTCGACTGGAAATGTTCTTTTTAAATGGGGATCTGACGCTGTTGCAAGAGCGGCCAAAGAGTCTGCCATCGTATTCTCCCTCCGTGGAACCCGTTTTAAATCAAATTCTTTAAAATGTTCGACCAAATGCTTCACCAATTTTACGTATGCCTCCATTCGATCGTTCTTTGCTTCAAACTCACCACTAAACTGGTTAACTACTAGTTGAAACTCGCAGCAAGCTCGGAGATATTGAGCGCCTAATTTTTTTGCAAGACGAAGTCCTGCGATTAAGGCTTCGTACTCCGCCTCATTGTTCGATGCTTCAAAAGCTAGACGGAAATTGTGCTCTAAAACCTCTCTGGTTGGAGACTTTAGCCAGATCTCGATCCCGGATCCGAATTTGGATGAAGATCCATCAACGAAGAGGGTCCACCGCTCGTTCTGGGGGGCTATCATCATTACTTCTGGAGGTAGTTCGGACAAGAAATCAGCTAGAACTTGGGATTTAATCGTCGCTTTAGTTCAATATTCATTGTCATATTCACTAAGTTCGACAGCCCACTTTGCCAGCCGTCCTGACTGTCCAGGACTGTGTAGTATTGTTCGGAGAGGGTGGCTTGTCATCACGACGATCGGATGTGACTGAAAATAAGGCCGGAGTTTCCGAGGTGCTATCACTACGGCAAATGCTAACTTTTCTAGAGCTGGGTATCTCGTCTCCGCATTGAGCAACGACTTGCTTACATAGAAGACAAGTTTTTGCTCTCCTCTATCTTCTCGGACCAGCACGCCGCTTAAAGCTGATTCTGATACCGAAACATAAAGGAAAAGGATTTCTTCGTCTTCGGGTTTGTTCAAAATCGGAGGGGTCGACATGTATCTTTTTAGATCTTGAAAGGATTCTTCGCATTCGCTATTCCATTTGAATTTTTTATTCCCCTTCAAAAGATTGTAAAAGGGGAGACACTTATCAGTTGACCGTGAGATAAATCGATTCAGAGCTGCAATTCGCCCAGTGAGCCTCTGCACTTCCTTTGAATTCTTCGGGGACGGGAGGTTCTTTATTGCACTGATTTTTCTTGGGTTAGCTTCTATTCCTCGCTCCGTTACCAAGTATCCGATGAATTCTCCCGAGGTAACTGCAAACGTGAACTTATCCCGATTTAACTTCATGCCAAATCGGTTCAGGATATCGAAACAATCTTGTAGATGAGTGACATGCTCGGACACCGCATGAGATTTCACCAACATATCATCAATATAAACCTCCATCGTATTTCCGAGCTTTTCTGCAAACATACGATTGACCAACCTCTGATACGTTGCTCCTGCATTTTCAGGCGGAAGGGCATCACGCGATAACAGTAGGTTCCTCTGTCAGTGATAAAGGCGGTTTTTTCCCTCTTTTCCGGATGCATCATAATTTGGTTGTATCCCGAGAATGCGTCCATAAAGGAGAGAAGTTCGTTTCCTGTCGTGGCTTCCACTAGTCTTTCTATGCTTGGGAGGGGGGAAACAATCTTTTGGGCATGATTTTTTTAGGTCCGTGAAATCCATGCAGATTCTCCATTTCCCATTTTTCTTTTTTACTACTACAGGGTTGGCTAACCACTCCGGATATTGAACCTCGGTTATTGAGCCTTTCGCTAGTAACCGATCGATTTCTTCATTGACAGCTACTGCTCTTTCCGGTCCTAACTTCCTCTTCTTTTGTTTGACTGGTTTATGGGTAGGATCCACGTTTAAACGATGTGATATTACCATCGGATCGATCCCTACCATGTCCTCGGATGACCAGGCGAACGTTCCTTTGTTTTTCTTTAGTAGATCGATTAACTTTGTTATTGTTTCTTTCTTCAAATTTCCTCCGATTGTCAAACAGCATTCTGGGTTTTCCTTGTCGACGTATATTTTTTCGTATGAATCTTTTTTGTAAATGTTTGGATCTAACTCTCCAACTACTGATAAGCTTGGATTTTCATTGTGGGGGACCTCTGGTTCCGAGATTAGCGAGATTGTCCGTGACTGATTCTTCGGGGGCATGGAACAAATTATGGCTATTCGTTGGTCTCCCTTGATTGAACAAACACCGTGTGGGGTTGGAAACTTGAGGCACTGATGGTAGGTCGAAGGGATCGCCTCCATCATTGTTAGCCAAGATACCCCCATAATTGCGTCGAATATGAGGGGTCCTGGTACCACATGATAGATAGTGTCCATAGTGACTACTCCGACTTATAGAGGATAGACCGTGGTTCCTACTGCTACTTCTCTTTTCCCCGGAAGTGAAGTTATGGGTTCTGTTTTTACCTCCATGTCTCTAGATACTACATTCATCCGATTCATAGTTTCTAAACTTAATAAGTTCACAGTACTCCTGGTATCTATGAGCACCTTTTCCATGAGATTTCCGGCCAAGAAGACATGGATGACTAAAGGGTCGTTATGGGGAATTATAATTCCCTCGAGATCTGCATATGTGAAGGCTGCCGAAGAATGATATGTTGGGGCTGGGCTTATAGATCGAGTCTTTGGTATTTCTCGGATACGCTTCTTTATAGTTCCTTTGGAACTTGAACTATCGAGAATCACACCGATAAATAGAAGTCACCCCCCTACCTGGCACGCCAAATGTTGATACTGGGCTCAACTTCTAATTATTTATAATTAGAGGGGTTCGTTTTTGGAAAAGTATAAAGTAAGAAAACAAGAGGAAACCTCGGAAAAATGATGTATTATTAAAGAATTTTATTACAATGTTTGTTAGCTCGGAATGTCGAGTTCCTTTAACCTAATAAGTTATCAGGGAAGAGCTCAGCAGGGACCACACTCCAATTATTGCCAAACTATCAGGGAAGAGCTCGGCAGGGGTAGAACCCCACCATCAACACCAACCATGTCCTCCGATGACCAAGCGAAAGCTCCCTTGTTCTTCTTTTATAAGTCGACCACCTTATTTCGAATTTCTTCTTTTAAACCTCCGCCTATAGTTACGCATCACTCCGGGCGTTCCTTGTTAACACAAACTTTCTCATATAGATCCTCTTTGAAGATATTTGGCTTTAGCTCTCCAACTATTGACAACCTCAGATTCTGAGATTAACAAGATACCACGCGATTTGGTTTATGTAGGCATGGAACAAATTCTAGCCATTCGCTGATTCCCCTTGACCGAACAGAAACTATGCGGAGTCGGAAACTTGAGACATTGATGATAGGCTGATGGGATCGCCTTTATCATTGTTAGCCAGGGGACCCCCATAATTGCATCTAATACAAAGGGTCCTGATATTATGTGAAAAACAGTATCCATAGTAACTACTCCAACAGATACCGGGTAGACTGCGGTTCCTACCGCTATCTCTCTTTTCCCGAGAAGTGAGGTTATTGATTTTGTTCTTACTTCCATATTCTTTGAAACCACGTTCATTCGATTCATTGTTTCTAAACTCAGCAAATTAACTGTGCTTCATGTGTCTATTAGCACCTTTTCCATGGGATTTCCCGCTAGATAAACGCAAATTAATAGGGGATCATTGTGGGGAATAATAACCCCGTCAAGGTCTGTGTATGTGAAAGCCGCTGAATCCTGATACGTTGGAGCCAGGCTGATTTGTCAAGTAATCGGTATCTCTCAGATATGATTCTTTATGGTTCCTTTGGAATCTGAACTGTCTGGGATCGTGCCGACGTACTTCTCCATTCTCGAGGCTTCTTTTTACTTTTTCCTAAAGGACACCCCCTACCTGATGCGCCAAATGTTGAGACTGAGTTCAACTTCTAATTATTTATAATTAGAGGGGTTCGTTTTTGGAGAAAGTTTAAGAGAAAAGACGAAGAGGAATCCTCGGAAATGTAAGTTTTTATTGATTATTGCGGTTTACAAGATTGTTAACTCGAAATGCCGAGTTAACTTTATCAAAGAGAAGTATTAAACCTAGGTTATCTAGTAATTCTTCTCCCTGATTTTGAATGATCCTCTTTAGCAAAGGGGAGTATGTATTTATATATCCTAGTAGTCGGTTATCCAAGATCAGGGAATCTGTGATAAGATTCGATCTTATTCTGTCCGAGCTTAGCCTTCGGCTTGGGACAAAATAGTTTATATCTCCGCTTCGGACACTGAAATTCGATCATTCTTCTTCGAGGTATCCCTCGGTCATATGGGCTAAGGGTTCTAATCCTATTGAAGGGAGTTATAACCCGATGAATCAACAGGGAAATATCGGCAGGGACCGAACCTCAATTATCGCAAAACTATCAATTATCGCAGGTAACCCCACCATTAACACCGTCTAAGAAGCAAACCGTGCCGCCTGCACGAAGAGGAATTCGGCTGAAAATGATGTTTTACCATTTTATCCCTTGGAACTCCTATAAAAACCCCTTAGCCATTTGTCATTTTCTATTTTTGATTTTTTTATGGTTTTCATTTAGAGTTTTTAACCAAGCTTTGCATTTCCTTTCATTTTCTACTAGCTTTTCATTATGTAGTTACATTTAATTAATTTTGTTGCTTATTCCTCACCATGTGTGAGTAGATTCATTGTGGACTGACGATGAGTTGGAGATGAGATTATTAGGCTTTGAGTTCTTAAGTTCTAGGCTATTGTAGATGGTACCTATCATTTCAATGGATTAAATCTTTGGATTAGGAAGTAATTATCCTTAATTTCAACTATACGAATTTCATGCATGCTAGATATTTGATAAAATTTCTTGAACACTTTTGAATGAGTAAGATGTTATGTGGCTCGCGAGAGCGTCGCTATGCCTCTTATAATAAATTAGAGATAGATTGAAATGACTATAATGGATTGTTATTTAACTCGCGAGAGCCTCGTTAAGTCTATTTGTTTTAGATATATCTTCATCATTAATTTTGGTTGATTGAGTACAAATGATCTCTAATCTCTAGATTGCTTAATAATTGAGTCTCTAATAGAACTTAGGAACCAAAGACTAATTGTTCCCTAATCCTTGATACTCATCTCTTGATCCAAATTTCTTCTAATTTTTTACAACTTCATTTGCATTGCATAATTGAGTTTGTCTTTATCTATTGTCTTTCTCAATAATGTTTCTTTAGCTTTAGTTTATTTAGTTACACTCAAAACTAAAAATCCATAAACATTTTAGCTTAAGACTAGGAATTAGCAATATACTCGCCTCCTTGTGGTATGATGCTCGTATTTCTGCTATAAATGATGAAATTTGGATAAAATCGAGATGATATAAATGTGTTGACTAAAGAGATTTAGTTATAAACGACTACCTAAAAATCTCTTTATCAATAACCTAAGAAAAAAAGGAACCATTGTAATAAGGAAAAGAAACTTGGAATCAGAAATTTGAGGATTGAAAAAACATAATATTCATATCGATCGATGCAATCAATGTGTCAAGTCATACATCAGTCGATACAAACATACTATAATATTTTGGTTAAAACCCATAACGTATCAACAAACCATATCGGTCGATACACAGGTGAGTGCGAGAATTAAGTCACGCTTTTTCGATATTTGACTCTCTTAAAGTATGTTTTGACCTCTCATATACATTGGAACTCACCCATCTTCTTTCAAATTACAGATTTTCAACTTCCCTCTTCAACTTCCAAAACTTTCTTTCTAATAATCATAAAACCAAAAACATATATTGCTTCATCTTCTTCATCTCTTCACTTTCTCCATTTTCCTCGAAAACTAAAAAAAAATCTTTCTCTCATACTTTGGTCCAAAAATCTGAAGGTTTTCTTCCATATTCTTCTACTTTTCTCAAAGCCAAGGTATTGCACTCATCTTTTACAATGTTTCAAGTTTTCTCAAAATCACCATTTTTGGGTTTTCATGGAAATTTTCATTTTGTTGGATTATTGGTCTTAAAATGAGTAGAAAATGGTAGAGAATTGACTTGGTAAGTAGGGTAGAAGAGGTTTGAAATTATTTTCGGAAATTTGATCACACTGTAGCGGTTTTCCAACAAACGCTTAAGAGACGAAAATCCTCTTTGTCTTAACGAGTTTTGAGAAAGTTTAATCCATCTTTAATTGATCTATCACCATATCAGTACAAGAGTATAAGATGAACTTGTTGAAGAAGAACTAGAGGATATTGTTTGATCAACCCAGGAGTATAAGATGAACTTGTTGAAGAAGAACTAGAGGATATAGTTTGTTCCCTTTGAATCCATCTACAACCGACGAAGAATCAGCCAACATATTGATCGATATATCTCATTTGGAGTGAAAATTCGAATATAATCTCTATGATTTTTATCAACTCTCTTGTAGGAATTTGGAACACCTGGGAGAGATCAATAACTTCTTCGGATACGTTACTTGCCCTTCACAAGAAAAAACCCTCGGAGGATGAGAGCGAGAAGTGCTAGTACTTCAAGCAAACATTGGAAGAATGCATATGTGTTGAACTCCCATTCCTATAAGGAGTGAACAACTTGGAAGTTATTTAAGACTTCTTGTTACGTATTCACATTAGTTTCATTGACATGTAAAATGTTATGAAACCCTTCGTGATCGGAAAGATTAAAAAGGCGGAACTGACGGTGCTAGAAGCAAGGATGGAACCCGGAAAACTTTTCCTATCAATCTTTGTTGGTAGAAATTTACGCGTCACTTTGGTTGATACGATAGCAAGCAAAAATTCAATCACGAAAGATGAAATGTTTGAGTTAGGGATCATGTACGTGAAACTATACACTACACCGGCGACCGAGTTAAATTTGCTATTATGTGAACCGATAAGATTAATTTGAAAATTTCCACTATGGATAAAAGCGTGAGAGGTAAAAAAAATGATTTAGTTGTGATCAACGAACGAAAAAAATACCGTTCTTGTCAAGCATGGAGGCCGATATCGACTTCAATGTGGAGAGGATAGTCCTACCGAAACTCCGACGTCAAATGTACCTGACGATAAGTTCTAATGCACCACCAATGCCAAAGAAACAAAGGAGTATCGTAGATGAAGATCTCGACAAAGAAAGTGAAAGGATAAAGAAAGACATCAATAGAATCCAAGTTGAAGTAAAGGATCTCAAGGAACACACATGAGACGTCGCCCCAACAGACTTGATAAACACAATAATAGAACATCTATCATTTTAGGCTTTTGTTTAATTTTCATATTAACTTAATTCATTGTTATTTCCCTCTTTATTTTATACAAGTAGTTATTAGGAAACTAAAAATGTATCTTTTAGATCCAGAATAGTTAAACTAAACTAGTTATTAGCTAGTAACTTTCATTCTATATGTTCCACACCCTCTACTTAAACATCATATTGTGAACAAAATGTTAAAGCTTTAATCTTGCTTATTTTCTTTCTTTATTATGTTTTGTCTTCAGTTTATGCTTTATGTTTTTCTTGTAATTTATGTTAATGTTTCTGTTTTGTTTTATTTTATTTACCTTTAAGCTTTCATCTTGTTAATAGCTAGTTAAGAAACCCACCTTTATTTTTATATTTTATATTTTGCATTTAATAATCCTATTTAACTAACTCCACAAATTGAACTTTAATCATGTAAATCTAACCTCTCTTGGGTTTGATATTAAAAATATACTATAAACATAAAATTTACATTTGAACGGATTTTCCACATACTAAAGATAGGTATAAATTGCAATTTGAATCTTGCTAAGTGATCAACCAAGTATAAGCTTAATCTTAAAACCACATCATAGGCACTCCGTAGTCAAACGATGGATATGGTGGAAGGACGTGGAAACGAGGGGCACCGCACACAAGATAGGGAAGTATTGTGATATAACAAAAATCTCTAGATTCAGACATAGCTCACAAGACAAAGATAATAAACTTTAGATGAAACAAAAAAATATCTTTATGAATCAAAAAGTAAAAATTGGAACTAAAAGTGCAAGGCATTATATAGCTAGGTTCTTAAAGGTCCAGCATTTAAGGAAAAGACAATTAACGTGCATAATCAAATGGAAAAACACAATGGAAAAAAGGAACTAGCCGTTGGGCTTAAACAAGGAGAAGTCTAAAAACGGAAACCAGTCTTCAAGCTTGATTTTGTGATCTTCAGCCGCTCTAACTGATATAGTCTTATTATGACTCTTATAGATGTGGTTAAATCCCTTTGTTTCCTTCCTGCTTTTCCTTTATTAATGGTTAAATCTTTGGAATTTTTATTCTTCTTCAATGTTTAACCATTTAGTTCTCCTTCTTCTCATTTATTCACAATCTTTCCTTCTTTTTCTTTGTTTTTTTCAAACCCAAGCCTTCCTCTCTTTTAATAGTATCACCACCCAAGTCCCAGCCTAACTAGTCCTAACTTAATTCTAGCTCAATGATGTGGAATCTATTTCTACATGAAAGGCTCCTCCTTGTTGTTTTCCAAAATCAGCATGTTTTGCTAAGTTCATTCGAAATAAGGTCTCACAACACGCACAAGTAAGATGGGCTTGGAGGGACAATTTGGTTTTAGGTGTGGTCAATCGTTCCAATGATGAGAATCGGTTATTTGGGTTAACAAGTGACTGGTAAAAAGGAGAAAGATAAACCAAATATGTATATTGGTATTCACAAGCTTGTTATCGAAACTCATGCAATATATTTGTCAATTTAGTTCCTCTTAGGTTGGGGTTGACGCAAAATCAAAACACACTTCAAATAAAGCTAACCGTTGAGTTTTTTTTTTTTTTTTTTTTATCAAACTAGAGTTTTTTTCGGTTTTCAAAGTGGCCAAGTATCATAATACGATTAATGAGAATGACTTATTTAACCACTGCTTTATTCAAATCAAGTTCGGTTTAATCATTAACCCCTATGCATATTTAATGTATATGTTGAGACTGGGTTCAACTTCTAATTATTTATAATTAGAGGGGTTCGTTTTTGGAGAAAATTTAGGTAAAAGACAAAAAGGAATCCTCAGAAAATAAGCTTTTATTGATTATTGCGGTTTACAAGATTGTTACCTCGAAATGCCGAGTTAAATTTATCAAAGAGAAGTATTAAACCTAGGTTATCTAGTAATTCTTCTCCCCGCTTTTGAATCAATTTCTTTAATGAAGGGGGGGGTATGTATTTATATATCCTAGTAGTCGCTTATCTAAATCCATGGGAATCTGTGATAAGATTCGATCTTATTATGTCCGAACTTAGACTTCGGCTTGGGACGAAGTAGTTTATACCTTCGCTTCGGACACGAAAATCCGATAATTCTTCACCGAGGTATCCCTCGGCCATCTGGGCCAAGGGTTCTAACCCTATTGAAGGGACTTATAACCTGATGAATCATCAGGGAAAGGTCGGTAGGGACCGAATCTCAATTATCACCAAACTATTGGTAAGGGGTGGTAACCCCACCAGTAACAGTAAGTCCCCCTAGTTCGTCCGAGGATTTCTTAAGGTATTTTACAATTGGAGAGGTGGGCCACACAAAAAAACAAAGGGCATTATCTATAGGAAAGGATCTTGCAGTATTTAGCATTTCATGTTCGATTGGCTGAACTTTTGAACACAAGCCTTAATATTCGGAACAGCTTACACAGAGAGCTTTATTTCCATGTTTGGCTCGTCACCTACAAAAACTATTAGATGGTGTGGAAATTATGTTGAAAACAGTCTCCGAGTGTGACCTTGCAGGTGGAGTTAGGGGTGAACCTTCTTAAATTGATCAAGTGAGATCAAGAGTTCTTATTTCATCTAGTGCATTGATGCGTGAATTTTTTTTTACCTATACTAATTGCAAGTGTACAGTGTAAATTTGTAGTATGAAAGGTTATCAATCCCACAGAGAACCTAGGGATTACTACAGATTCAATATTTCAGAATTTGTAAAAGCAAACATGATTAGTGTGACTAGTGAAATTGTAATAGGACAAATGCAATTTGGACGTAGGAGTTTCATCAATTGTTTAAGGACATTGAGTTCAGGGGAATTCATAAATTTTTAAACGGTTGTAGTTCTAGAACTCTAAACACGGTTACACGGTGTCTTAAGGGTGTATTAGGACAACTGATGAATTGATGTTTTGGCATGTCGTTACCGCCAAATCAAATTTATAATTATCCCGAATTATATGTATTTCATTTATAAACAAGTAGAAATAATGATAAGAGCGATTATCGATCCACGAAGAATCTAGGTTAGCTAGTTCCTAGGAGAAGATGGTTCACTTAAGCTAAGAAAATCGTTTATTGATGATTTAACTAATCTAATATGTGATATGATAAACATGATTAAACGTAACACAATTACAAATATGGATCAAGGATTGAGTATGAAGTATCAAGCTACAATAGTATTGGGTATTCACAGTGGCTCATTTAATTGCACAATCTAGTTGTTTAGAGAACTAATTGACATAGTCGATTCATTCTAATGATAGCAATTTATCTAGGGCCAAAAGACCAAGTGAGGCTTTCGAGCTTGATACTAATCAATACTAGTCATTTTGATAATCTCCTAACCGTGTATAAAGGGAATAGCGAGACTTTCGTGAGCTAACAACACTTTATTCAATTGAAAGTTGGTTGAGACATTTTAGCAAAAACTTAGAATGCATAAAAGCCCTAAGATAAGATTTTGGATTCATGACTTACCTAACCACCTATTATTCTCATTCAGTTGATAGACATCACTTAGGCGTAGCACCTAGCAAGAAAATCGGAGATAAATCAGAAATTACGCAAGGTAGAATTTTAAGGCTTTTATCTAGCTTTTTATTTTTTTTATTTTTTTTATTTTTTTTGACATCATGCTAGAAACCTAGCTTACACATTATCTAGCTTACATATATATATATATATATATATATATATATATAATATTTTTAAGATATAATGTTAATACTGGGTTCAACTTCTAATTACTTATAATTAAAGGGGTTCGTTTTCGGAAAAATATAAAGTAAGAAAACAAGAAGAAACCTCGGAAAAAGGATGTTTTATTAATGATTTTGATTACACTGCTTGTTAGCTCGGAATGCCGAGTTAACTTTATCAAAGAGAAGTAAAACCTAGGCGATCTAGTTCTTCTTCTCCCCGATTCTGAATGAATATTATTAATAAGGGGGGGGGGTATGTATTTATATATCCTTAATAGTTGGTCTTCTAAACCCATGGGCTAACCTCGGAAAAATGGAATATTTCCATTTTTCCAAGACTAGGGAATCTGTGATAAGATTTGATCTTATACTGTCCGAGCTTTAGACTCCGGCCTAGGATGATGTTGTTTATACCCCCGCTTTGGACACTAAATTCGATCATTCTTCACCGAGGTATCCCTTAGTCATCTGAGCCAAGGGTTAATAATCATGTTGTCGGGACTTATAACCTAATTATTTCCAATTATCGATAAGGGGTAGAACCCCACCATCAACATATCAAACTTATATATGTGGCAGTCTAGTGGTTGGGGCAGTGCAAGTAATCTCAAGGCCAGGGTTCGAGCCTCGAAGATGTGTTTCTAGCTTTTTTAACGTAACCTTTGATGAAGGGTAAAATCGAACTTTGCGACCGTAAAATTATAATTGGTAGAAACTAGGTCTTCTCTTTCTTTTCTGATTTCGACGCTAATCTTTCTTCGTTTCCTTTTCAGTTAAACCAAGCTACTTCCGAGGACCTCCGCCGAACTTCTCTGAAAAATTCGAAAAAGTCAAAGCAGAAGGAGAACTTCAGTGGGGCGATATACTTCCTTCTTCATTTTTTAGAGCTCGCTCCTGGGCCGGTACACTTTCTTAGAACTTCCTAATTCTTTACCAAGCTCCTTCTTACTTTATGATTGATTTTCTGTAGGACGAGAAGACTGGGAAGAAACCAACTCTTCTCCTAGAATGAAAATATCAAACCCCGAAGGAGCTTCCGGCAGCAATCAGAATCGTCTCCCGAGAAAGAAGCAAAGCTCCGAGGCCGCCAAAAAGCAGAATACCAAAGCTTCGAAAAAGCAGAATGCCGAGAACATAAAGCTTATCTTGCCTGTGAAGGATCATCATGCATTCAAGTTCTAATTTGATGGTGCGGACCTGCTTTCAAGGATAAGAAGAAAAGCGCCGAGCTCTTACGAAAGGCAAGCGGTTATGACAGTCGTCTGCCCGAGGTCTGCTGTGAATCGGATACTCTGGAAGCCCTTTCTTGCTCACTTTTCAATGTAACAACCGAGACAAATTTTTCTTTTCTTCAAAAACTTCTGCTAATTTTGTCCTTATGTCTAATTCAGTCGGTGGGTTTCGTCGGCCAGGCGTTTCTTTGGTACGAAAAGAGGCTTTTACAATCCGTTTTGAAGATCGAGACTCTTCAATCCGAGAACGAAGATTTAGAGAAGAGGTCCCTTGACGTCGAGAAAGATTTATCCGAGGCGCAAAATGAAGTCGCAAATAAGGATAAACGCTTGGGTAAAATGAAGGCACACTTTGACGAGGAAGAGTCGAAGATTTCCGATATTTTCAAGGAAACCTGTCGGCTAATCAAATAACTGGCTGAGGTGAAACGTCAAGTAGTTGATATCTCGAAGGAACGGGATGTCAATAAAGCTATTTTGGACTCAAAGTGTGGCAAAAGCTACCGTCGACATTAGTCGAAAGAAGTTAAACCACCTTCGCATGTCTCTTGACGAGTATTCCGAAGCTTATTCTGATGCCTTCAGCAAAGCTAACGAATATGGACAGGCCGCACCTGTTGTTATGAATCTTCGTCTTCTTCTTGACAAGGGACTTCCGATTCCAGAAGAGGATGTTGTTGTGGCCGAGAAGGAATGTGACCGACTAGCCGAGCTTGCAAATACTATCTTGATTCCAGAGTTTCATAATGAGGATTTTAATATTTAGATTAGCAATCCCTGTATTAAAACCTTAACTCGACTCTCTTTGTAAATATATTTCTTGGATTTTAATAAAAAAAATTTTTTTCTCGTATAACTGGACTACTAATCTTTCAACCTTTATCCCGAATGTGACATTTTGGACGTTTAATGAAAGTTTCGTTTCTCGTATAATTGGATTTGTTTACTCGAAGTTTCTCAAATTAATATTTCGAAACCCGGAAATAACAAAACAAAATAAGCCGCGCTTTCCCTATTTCTTTGCTTTAAAGTTTTACAATAAGTCCTACTTTATTAGACTAATTGTCGAACTTTTGCATCCGGTAAAGAACGTGTAAGAGGTTGTTTGATTTCGTACTCTTTAATCTCTTGGCCTTACTTTATCGGGCTCCGAGATTCTTTCAGACAATTTTTCTATTTTCGTCCATAACGTGATCAAGGTTCCGACTTTGTATGAACCTCGGCATAGTTGAGTCATAAACTTCGAGACTAAAACCGGGATTCATGGTGTTGTAGCTGAACCCTGTGAAAGGCTGCCTACATACCCTCGGAGGGGATCAAGCCACACGTAGTTTCGAATTGTCGATTTCTGTTGACTATCTCGGAAAATCAGAGAGATCAACGCTTCTTTTTTTTTCTTCAGGGAAAAACTAAGCTCTTCCCTTCCGACCTTTCCTGGTTGTTCTTCCTAGGTACTGTTCCCTTTCGAAAAATCCCACCAAGATTTCAGCAGATGTTGATTTCTTCTTGTTGACCGCCGTTAGTATGAGAGATTGATTCGGCGGTTCTTCTTGACTCCGTCTTAGTTTGTTTTCTGTTACGAAGCATCTCCGAGCCATCTTTTGGTCACCTCGGACCGTGAAATAGCCTTTTGGAGTTGGGAATTTTAGGCACTGATGATAGTAGATGGAACGGCTTCCATAGAGTATAACCACGGGGTTCCGACGATCGCGTTGTAAATGGTGGCTCTTTCTACTACTTCAAACTTCAATTTTTGTTACTCCTCTGGCCGATACTTGAAGTTTGATGATTCCGACAGTTGAGACTGTATCTCCTCCGAAAGCAGTTAGGTGTTTAACCCGGGCTTTAATCTTCTGATCCTTAACCCCCATCTTTTGTAGTGTGTCTAAAGATATGACATCCACCGAGTTTCCAGTGTCGACGAGTATCCTTTGGACGTCGCAATCACCTATCTGAAGTTCGATTACGAGTGGATCGTTATGGGGAGCGTCGATTCCTCTCAGATCTTCGGTGGTAAATGTCAGCTCTTTTTGCAAAGTGGAACTTCGTGGAACCTGATCCGCGGACAATCTAAAGATGCTTCGCTGAATTGATCGAACAGAATCTTCACAGTTTGCGAGTCATCCCAATATTATGTTAATCCTTTTCCTCTATTTTTGGGGCGGTGAGGGCAGAACTTCTCCTTCTTCCGTATCTTCGCGGGGACGTGGGTTTTCCTTATCTTCGCGTGTTTTACATTTCTCCTTTTCTCGATCTTGTTCAAATCGGATGGCCATTAGATGATTCTTTAAGTTTCGGCAATCTTCGGTTTTGTGGCCCGGTCTTTTGTGATACTCCCACTAGGGGATGGTCGGATCGTCAGGATCTCGGGTGTATCTATACTTCGACTTATCCTTCCGAGATATATCGTTTGACGAGTTTGTTACGGAAAAGGTTATTTCTGACTTTGATTTATCCTTCCGAGGTTGATCCCTTTTTACTCGTCACCCTTCTCCTTTCTCCTCTGGTTTCGTTTCTTTGTTTACCTTTCTGGATCCGTGTACTTTGGCGAGTTCGAGACGATTCTCTTCGATCCTTCTGTGAGTATTTGCTCAATGAAAAGCATCGTTCAAAGATTGGGGCTGATGAGCAGACAGTTCGTCGCAAAACCTCGATTGGTACCAAGTCGCCGCACTAAGTGCTCCAATTGCTAAGTCATCACCGATCCTTAGTCGCGAGTAAATCGCTTTAAATCTTTTGATGAAATCTCGGAGCGGCTCTTTTGGTCCTTGTTTTACTGCGTAGAGGTCTGATGTTGTGGCCTGTTGTTCTAGATGAAACATGTACTGTTTGAAGAAAGCTTCGCGGAGTTCTGCGAAACAACTGATTGAATCGGGGGGCAGACTAGTAAACCAGGTTTGGGCATCTCCTCTAAAGCTTTCTAAGAAAAGTTGACATCTTCCCTCGTTCTCTTCAAATCTTTGGAACTCGGTTCGACCGAGTTTGACTAAAAATGCCTTCATATAGACTGCGGGGTCTCCGGTTCCATCGTAGGTCGGGAGTCTTAGCTTGTCATTGAGTGGGACTTGCGCTCGTGTGATGTTATGAGTGAACAGACTTCTTTCCGTTTCTGCCAGTAATTGATCGACTTTTGGGGCGATGCTTGTTGCCTTGTGGACTAGCGATCGCATCTCCTATAGTTCCCTTTTCAAGATTGTGATCGATTGGTTCGTACTCGGGTTCTCGAACTTCGGCGGGTAGTGGGCGTCCTGGATTCTCTCGGGCCGGTCTGGTCATCCTCGAACGTTACCCGCTGAGGAGTGGTTCGTGAAGGTCTAACCGAAGTCATTCTAATAGTTTGGTTATGACTTTGGGCTCTCAAAGCTTGGAATTCTTCCGATATGGTTGCGAGTTGGTCGATCAGACTTCGGTGAACCTGTTGCTGATGGTTAATTTGCTCTGCCAGCCAACTCTCACGCTGCTGCTCTGTTCTTATCATTGCTCCTTCGGGGGTTGTCACCTCTTCTATATTGGGAACTCGATTTTTTATCTGGTGTTCTTCTCCGTTATTTGACGATAGTATTCCCACGGGTGGCTCGGCTGTCCGAGGATCAGGACGAGGCGTTATTGACATGCTTGGTAATTCCTTCCAGTTTTGGATCTCGGCTGTTGAAGCTTCGACTATTGGATTAGTAGGAGTTATTAATCCCTGCTCGCCGAGTTGACTGGGTGTAGCCTGAGGGTAACTCAGTTCGCGGACTATGGGATTGCGACTCTCAAATAGGGTCATGGCATATTTCCTAGCTAGATGATTGGTATTTTGGGCCGTCCCTTCTTCATCGCTTACTTCTGCGACTTCGCCGTCTCGACGTTCATCTGTAGATGGCTCTTCTGTGTTCATCCTCTTGTTTTCCAAGGTCTCTTTCTTCTTTTCCTAAAAGCGACGTCTTTCCCCCTTACTTGGCGCGCCAAATGTTGATACTGGGTTCAACTTCTAATTATTTATAATTAGAGGGGTTCATTTTCGGAAAAGTATAAAGTAAGAAAACAAGAAGAAACCTCGGAAAAAGGATGTTTTATTAATGATTTTGTTTACAATGCTTGTTAGCTCGGAATGCCGAGTTCACTTTATCAAAGAGAAGTAAAACCTAGGCGATCTAGTTCTTCTTCTCCCCGATTCTGAATGAATATTATTAATGAGGGGGGGGATATGTATTTATATATCTTTAATAGTCGGTCTTGTAAGCTCATGGGCTAACCTCGGAAAAATTGAAAATTTTCATTTTTCCAAAACTAGGGAATCAGTGATAAGATTTGATCTTATACTGTCCGAGCTTTAGATTTTGGCCTAGGACGATGGTGTTTATACCCCCGCTTCGGACACTAAATTCGATCATTCTTCACCGAGGTATCCCTCGGTAATCTCAGCCGAGGGTTAATATTCCTGTTGTCGGGACTTATAACCTAATAAGTTATCAGGGTAGAGCTCGGCAGGGACCGAAGTCCAATTATTGCCAAACTATCGATAAGAGGTAGAACCCCACCATCAACATATAACACTTAAATATGTGGTAGTCTAGTGGTTGGGGGCAGTACAAGTGATCTCAAGGCCAGGGTTCGAGCCTCGAAGATGTGTTTTTAGCTTTTTTTAACGTAACCTTTAATGAAGGGTAAAATCAAACTTTGCGACGGTAAAATTATAATTGGTAGAAACTAGGTCTTCTCTTTCTTTTTTTATTTCGACGCTAATCTTTCTTCGTTTCCTTTTCAGTTAAACCAAGCTGCTTCCAAGCACCTCCGCCGAACTTCTCTGAAAAATTCGAAAAACTCAAAGCAGAAGGAGAACTTCAGTGGGGCGATATACTTCCTTCTTCATTTTTTAGAGCTCGCTCCTGAGCCGGTACACTATCTTAGAACTTCCTAATTCTTTATGGAGCTCCTTCTTACTTTATGATTGATTTTCTGTAGGACGAGAAGACTGGGAAGAAACCAACTCTTCTCCTAGAATGAAAAGATCAAACCCCGAAGGAGCTTCCGGCAGCAATCAGAATCTTCTCCCGAGAAAGAAGCAAAGCTCCGAGGCCGCCAAAAAGCAGAATACCAAAGCTTCGAAAAAGCCGAATGCCGAGAACATAAAGCTTATCTTGCCTGTGAAGGATCATCATGCATTCAAGTTCTAATTTGATGGTGCGGACCTGCTTTTCAAGGATAAGAAGAAAAGCGTCGAGCTCTTACGAAAGGCAAGCGGTTATGACAGTCGTCTGCCGAGGTCTGCTGTGAATCGGATACTCTGGAAGCCCTTTCTTGCTCACTTTTCAATGTAACAACCGAGACGAATTTTTCTTTTCTTCAGAAACTTCTGCTAATTTTTTCCTTATGTCTACTCCAGTCGGTGGGTTTCGTCGTCAAATTCTTGCTATTTTGGAGGATATAGACGTCAATCGAGCTATTCTGGACTCCAAATGTACCGATTACTTTCAGAAAGAACAATTGGATGCGCAACGAGCAATCTTCAACGCCTGCCAAAAGAAGTTAGACAAAGTCCGCGGATCTCTTGGAAAATATTTCGAAGCTTTTGACAAAGCTAATATGGGCAAGCTCCGGCCGTTGCTCAGAACCTTTGTTCTCTTCTTTAAAAGGGATTTGCTATCTTGGAGGAGGATATTGCTGAAGCCGAGCGAGAACGTGATCGACTGTTCGATCTTGCAGAAGCTATTTCAGTTCCGTTTCAAGAAAAAGATTTTAATATTCAGATTAGTAATCTTATATTAAGACCTCCGAATTTATACCATTCTTTTCTGTAACTACCTTGTAATAACTTTATTTAAATCTTTTGTTAATAAAATTTTGTTCTCGTATGTTTGGAATGTTTACTCGAAACTTCAAAACTTAAAATTTTGAAATCTGGAAATAGCAAGACAAATAAGGCGCGCTTTCCCTATTCATTTGCTTAAAGTTTTACAACAAATCCTACTTTATCAGACTAATTTTCGAATCTTTGCATTCGGTAAAGAATGTGTAAATTTTTTTTTTGTAGTTTCGTGCCTTTTAATCCCTCGGCCTTACTTTATCGGGATTCGATATTCGTTTAGGCAACTTTATTTTCTATTAAGACAAACTGTCCTAATTTTTTTTTTTGTCGAGAACGTGATCAAGGTTATGACGTTTTGATTTGTGTAAATCTCGGTATAGTAGACCTGGGTGAACTTCTTGACTATAAAATCGAGATTTACAATAATGTTGTAGCTGAACTTTATGAAAAGCTACCTACGTAACCTCGGAGGGATCAAGCCACACGTAGTTCCGATGCTTTAATATTTGTTGACTATCTCGGAAAAACCGAGATATCAACGTTTTTTTTTTTTTTTTTTTTTTTTTTTTTTTGCCCACGACGAAAAACTAAGTTCTTTCCTTTCGACCCTTCTTGGTTGACCTTCCTAAGTATTCTTCTCTTTCGAAAAGTTCTCCCAAAATTTTGGCGGATGTCGCCTTTTTATTGTTAGTAGAAACTATTATGAGAGATTGATCCGAAGTTTTTTCTTGATTCCAGGTTTCTCGTCGAAGTTTATTTTCTGTTACGAAGCATCTTCGAGCCATCTTTTGATCACCTCGGGCCGTAAAGTACCCTTTCAGACTTCATAATTTTTGTTATTCCTCCAGCTGATACTGGGAGTTTTATTGTTCTGACAGTTGAAACGGTATCTACTCCAAAAGTAGTTAAATGTTTTACCCCAAATTTAATCTTTTTATCCTTGATCTCCATTTTTTAAAGTGTGTCGAGAGATATGATGTCTACCGAGCTTCCTGTGTCAACTAGGATCCTTTGGATGTCAAAGTCTCCAATCTGAAATTCAATTACAAGTGGATCGACCGAACAAAATCTTCGGTAGTAAATGTCGACTCTTTTTGTAACGTAGCGTTTTGTGGAATTTGATCCGCGGATAATCTAAAGATACTTCCTTGAATCGACCGAACAAAATCTTCATAATTCGCGAGTCCTCCCATTATCATGTTCATCATTTTCCTTTGAGTAGGCTGTGGTGAGGGCAGGATTTGTTCTTCTTCCGTGTCTTCTCGAGGAAGTTGATTTTCCTGAATTTTTTGTGTTTTTCGCTTATCCTTTTCTCGGTCTTGCTCAAATCGGATAGTGATGCGTGAAGTTATTCACCCAAAATTAACTGCAAGTGCACAATGTACAATTGTAGTATTTAGGTTATCGATCCCACAGAGATTATGTCAAGTTTCGATTCCATTAGAATGCAATCTATCAGGTAACTAGTTGTGTAACTTATGGATTAAAAACGCTAGACTTAGGTAAATCGCGGGTAATATGGGCCATGCACGAAATTAAATGTTGCTCTACTCTTAAACACAAAAGGCAAATGTATACAATACCAAATCTCTTTGCGTATTGCACTATAAATCAACCAACAGATCAGAAAGGATGCTTTTCAACCTAATTAGCTAATGCATGCATTGGGAATAGATTTGATTGTTCATGATCTTCCAAGACAAACTCTCGTTTGTACAAGGACGAGATCACCTGCTAAAAACAAGGCTCCGGGTTTAGTGTAAAATGGGTGTATGATGCAACAAACCCTAAAATTCAATATTCTAAGTGATCAAGTCAAAATATTGTATGAATTAATATTAAATCAGAGAGTAGTCACGAATTCAGCAACAATTCGTGCACCTAATGACCCATAAAACCTTTGAAATCCTAGATCTAACTAGGGAACTACTCACACATAGCAAACAAAACCAACCATAATCATTAATATCAAAGGTTTGCAATATGAAAGTGAAATCAAAAGAGATCAGAGAAAAACGTGGCTCTCTCTCTATAAAACCAAGAGAACAGGGGCACAAGAAAACCTTCACACAATGGTGCTCCTTGAAAACAAGATCTAAGTAACTTTTTGGTGATTTTTGGTAAAGAGATGCTTGAATGCTTCGAAAGCTTGATGGAAGTCATCTCTCTTTTTCCTGTGCTTAAGGTCGAATATATAGTCTCTCTAGGTCATGCATGAGTCGGCCAAGAGGTTCTAGAAATTAGGGTTTCGAAAAGAAAGCCCAAAAAGAATTTCCATAATACTAAACCGGCCTCTGAGTCGGTCGACTTCCTCTTCCAGTCGGTCGACTCGGGCTTCGGTTCATTATTCTTCATTTTAGCTCCAAATCTTCTAGATTCTTTCGAAACACCTCAGCATGTGGAATCTTCCATTTAACCTGTATAAAATGCAGAAAAGACTCCAAAACAGCATAAAATATCATCGTGAAAACCGGTAAAAATATCAGTACATCAAATTCCCCTAGACTTAGCTTTTGCTCGCCCTCGAGCAAATAAAAAGCAAGCTAGTGGTTAAAAACAAATCCGGTTTACCGTGATCAAGCTATCATCTTTCAGCAACCATTTCTTTCATTGTGACATCTCCAACAGCTGACCAATACGCTGACCAAATTGTATTCTCCAATGAAAAACGTATTAAGAACAAATGAGAGTTATCCCAACCACAATGAAAACCATATTTCAGATACCATCAATGCAACTAATTCTACTGTCTTCACATGGCCGGAAATGCTTATCAATCGTCACCTATTCTAGCACAAGATGGTCTTTTCGCTCTCCCCCAGACTTATCCTTTTTAATCATTTAGTTTATAACTCAAAATTTCTCAAAGTTTAGGCGAATAATGGCATCGTAGGAAATTTTCCTAGCCTCGCTGTCAACTGAGTTCTCAAAGGTTCAAATGCATCATGGTATCGTCGGGAATTTCCCTCACCGCATAGATCCTGAGCTTCTAGTGATGAATAATTGGTGTCTTAAGGAATTTTCCTCTACCTCATTACTAGGTTTTTACCAAATACAAACTTTCATCAAACTGTCTTTAGGGAGAGCTGAAGATCGAAAATTATGCTTGTGAACGAACATTTAGCAAGACATAATGGCAGATGTGATAAGCGAAATGATACAGACTTAACTGTATTGTGCTTTGGCATTGCTGAAAAACGTAAGAAAATCACGTGGGTCTACTCCGTATTGTATCTATCAAGCTTTCTGGATTTCCATATGGTTGGTCCTTGTCAATACTGCTGAGTCACTCAATCATAGTTAAAGAAGGTGGAAAGTGATAAAAGCATCATAAAAAACAACAAAAAGTTCACCAAAGATCCATAAAACAAAAGAAAATGATAATAATCCCTCCCCCAGACTTAAATTTCACTGTCCCAGTGAAACCAAGTCAAAACAAAAGTGCAAAGAGAAATCCAGAGAAAAATAAAAGTAAATGCGGGAAATAAAATGATAGAACCGTGTCTAATCGCGAGGACTACGAGTGCGTCTCCTCTCAGCTGTAGGGTCAAAGTCGTGAGATGAACTGGTGCCTCCAAAGAAGTGTGGTGGTACCTGGCTCATCATCATCGGATCATCCGGGAAACTCGTCAAGTTGCTCGGCGCTGTGGAAAACTGCATCGTCTCGCCTTGGTATCCGCATCATCATCATCTCATCGGTCCTCAGTATCTCTCACTCTCTGCGGTTCTTGTACTCTCCTGGTTGGCTCGTGGACTCCTTGGTCAGACGAACAACCTATGAAAAATGAAAAAAACCAGCAAGCAATCTTGTTATTCCTCGTGTGGTGCTCCATCTTGTAGTCGTACTTCACCTCTAGACTCGCCTCAAATGGTGGCTGCTCGGGTAAATCGAAGAAATATGGCATTCCGCCAGTAGAGAATCTCGCTCCAGCAAAAGGAAAGTCATCAGCTCGGTGTGAATCACGCGGCTGGGAAGTAGAAGTGCGCGGTGGCTGGGTGGCGCGTCTGGTATGGCGTGGTGCGGCATGCATTGCCTCTGGTAGCAAGGTCGGGGCAGCGGCTATAACCGTCGGCAGGTCAGCAGGTGGGTGAAACCCAATATCCTCCAGTGAATCGAGTCGAACATGACTCTCATTCGGGAGGCGGAACAGACAAGTTGCGCCATCATCCCGAATAAACTTGTACCATCCTCGCATACGGACAATCTCGGAATGATCAAGTGAGGATCTAAAGTGATCTCCGTTGCATCGGCGGCCTCCTTGGTGAATAGGTCAAGTGGTACCTCACACCACTTCATGATGGGAGTCAAAAGGCTCCCCACAGTCTCCTTCTTCTGGGAGGTAGCGTTTCCCAAGAAGACATGACTCCTCGTGTCAACCAAATGGCGTGCAAAGAGGGCACCCATGTTCCAATCATTATCCTTAGGTGTGTCTGGAAGCATAAATGAATCACCCAAGGCATAGTAAAGTAAGGTCAACTCCGGCTCGTAGAGTCCGCCAACCTCAGTCCGTCTCAAGAGTGTGTGGCTGATAACTCTAGCCAAAATCCGAAGGGTGGGCTGGCGGATCAAAGACTGCTTCGTCTTCCTCGGCTCCTAAACTCCAGACCCAATAATGGACCACATCTGGTCACGCTCTCCAAAGCTCTTCAAGCTCCAATATTCGGTTCCACGTCGCTGGAAACCGAAAATACGACAGATATCCGCCACTATGAGCGAGTAATGCTCACCACGGATCTTGAAATGGAGGCTCCACTGGTTCACGTCCTCACAGCGGCGCGGTATCTCCAAATACATTGAGGCTAAGAACTGCCTCGCCGCCTCCGGGTATGTGTCATAGCAGGTGAAACCAATGACCCCCATACCGACATTCTTCATAAGCTGCTTCAAATGGTTCTTCAGCTTTAGACGGGACATGTAAGGCATCTCCAGGAAATGCATCGACTGAATGAGAATGTCCGTGTAACGGTTGTAGAAAACCGTGTCATAATCATCCCAATCCCGGTTTTGTCTTGTCCGGCAGGCGCGGTCCTTAACGACATCCGCGTGGTTTCTCCCGGGAAATGGGTCCTCGAGCTTCGCGTTCTCTGCTTTGTCCCAAATGTTGGCATCACTCCCGGAATCAGAGAAAAACATCTGCAAAAAGAACGAAAATTCGAAAGGAATTTAAACTGTTTTTATTAAAAACCGGAACACGCAGTCGACCGACTCCAACAACGAGTCGACCGACTCGGTCCGTGATGAGTTCTTCATCAAATCATCACCAAATCCACTATAATTCATCGTTTTAACTCAAATTTCTTGCATAATCAAACACAGACAATGATTTTCGGTCTCTCTACACTTAATTCAACCGAAATCCTACTCTAAATCATCAACAAGCAATTTTTCAAAAAATTTCAACTTTTTCTCCAAAAATCGTGAAAGAAAACGAGTTGAATCAGAAAAATACCTTGCAGATCGTAAAAACCGTTAGTACAGGATGATAGAGCTTAAAATTTCGAACCTCAAGGGCTTTGAATCACAAAATTTGGTTGAAAATTGAGAGAGAAAATCGTGTTTGAAGATTTGAGTTTTAATGAAATTATGCAGAAAAACTCGGGTTTTAATGAAATCCGACCATCGAGTCGATCGACTGCTCCAGGCAGGGTCGACCGACTGGGCCATTTTCTTTTTTTTTTTTTTTTTTTTTTTAGACTCAATCTAAATTGGGACTAAAAGCACGAAATCCAAAAGAATTAAACTAAAAACAGACTCACAAGTGGGTTGCCTCCCAATAAGCGCTTTTTTACAGTCAATAGCTTGACTTTGTCTGACTTGAATCCTTCACTTGGTAGAGCTCATCTCAGCTCCTTGATCTTCTTCCTGTTCCTCCATAGGATCATCTTCACAATCCTCATCATCATCTTCACAATCATCATCTTCAGTAAGGTCCACAAATTTCTTTTCCTTCTCAGCTCTCTTTACTAGTTCCTCGATGTCAATTCTTGCAGCAAACAGTGGTTGTATGGTTGACACATGCTTCTTGTTCCTTAGGATTGGAATGTAGGTTCCTTTGTAGAGGGCGCGTTCAAAACCTTGAGGTGTAGATCCTGTCATCATGATCTTCTCTTCTTCAATGGACTCAGCAGCTCTGAACATGACTCTTCCCGTTCTGCAGTCTATCTCGGCGTGTGCAGTGTGTAAGAATGGTCTTCCAAGGATCAGTGGGTGTTGAGACTCACTTTCAAACATTGCCACGTGGATATCCACTACGAAGAACCGTCCATTGGCTCTTACAGGTACGTTCTCCACTATTCCCTCGGTTATCTTGTGAGTATCATCAGCTAACCTAAAAAACACGCGCTTGTTCACCATTTGGTCAAGCTTCATCATCGTGGCAACTGAGAGTGACATTAGGTTTACTCCATCTCCAGTATCACATGGGACGTTTTCAAACCATGTGTGCCCAATCATAACATTGATCTCAGCTCTTCCAAAGTCTCCAAGCTTCTTTGGTATTGATTTCTCGATTACTTCATCACACATCTTGGCAAGTCTACTGCAAAACTCCTTGGCTCTCATCTTATTCTTCAGTAACTATGGTGTCAACTCTTGTAACTCCGTCTCCATTCCACATTGCTCCATAAGTGGCCAAATCTCCTTACATTATTTGATAAACTCCTCCACATCATATTTGAATTGTGTCTCAAGTACCTTCAATGAGTTTGCAAAGAAGGTAATTCTGTCCTCAATGTGCTCAAGTCGTATCCAACGAGCAGTGGATTGAACATCTTCATTAGTTATAGAACAAGCTGTCATAGAAATTGATCTTCGTTTTGGTTCGGGAGAGTCGGGTCGACCGACTGGTGGCAGGGTCGACCGACTCGGGCGTCGAAAACTCTTCCTTATGGGTTCTTCGATAACTCTCATTCTTGGTTCGGAACTTGTGATGACTGCCAAACTCTTCGTCTTCTTCTCTGGGTAGTAGCAGGCGAAATCTTCTTCTTCAACTTCTTTATCTTTTATCTTGAAACTAATGTTCGGGCTTCCCAGACCTCTTAATGATATTGTGTCTTCCGAGCAATCGGTTAAAGCTCCAGCGGTCTTAAGGAACGATCTTCCAAGTATAATCTGCTCTATCCCATTTCTCTCATCAGCATAGCAAGTCTCCAGGATGTAAAAATCCAAAGCAATGAATCTATCACCAATCATACATGGCAACCCAGTAAACTTTCACAAAGGTACAACAGTTGTATCATCAGCTAATCACATCTCCTTCTTGGTAGTCTTCAATTCGAGTGGTCCCAATCTTTCCATGGCAGACAAAGGCATGGTGTTATCGCTCGCTCCTAGATCACACATGCATCTCTTGAAGATTTGATCTCAAATTGTCAATGTAAGCTCAAATTGTCCAGGATCCTTCTTCTTGTCTGGCATCCGGTACATGATTGCTCTGTCACAAATTGCAGCGAACAGGCAATTCCCATCTTCTGGGGTTATCTTCCATCTCATCACCTTACTGAGGACGTCTTCAAGTTCCGCGTTCAGCTTGCAGGCTCTTGCAAATGGCATCCTCCTCATCAACACTTTAGAATAGGTCTCAACTTCTTTCTTGAGCTCCCAATCATCTTCTTTAGCTTCTACATCAATTCCTAAGTCATCAACTTCGTACTCGTGAATTGGAATCCATGGATACATGGATTGATTAGTGCACCATGGTTTGTAGACACTCTTCTTGAGTGGAACCTTCATCAAAGGACATCCCACTTCTTCTTCAGAAACTAAGAGTCGGCCGACCTTCTCCTCGGTCCACCGACCGTTGACACGTTGACCGACCATTGATGGCAGTCGACCGACTGTGTCAGCGATCCTTCTTTACTTGTTTCTTCCAGGGTTTTCTCCTCTTCAATCTCCTTGGTATGGATAGCTCAGATGGATAATGGATATTTGGTGATTCTCCTGACTCCCACAAATCTTTCAAGCTCTTCCATTCGCTCATGAAGTCTTCTGACATCAATCTGAAGGTGGCTTATACGCGAATCAAGGGTAAGGAAAATTTGATCCATCTTCTTCAAAAGGGTAGCATAAGTTCTGTTCTGCATCTCCAAGACTTCTTCAACCATGCTATCCGCTCCATTTGTTGGTGGCATTGGCTCGTAAAACGAGTGTGGGTTGAAGTATCCATCTTGGTATTTGTTTGCTCTCACGAAATCCACATCCGGCTTCCCATCTCCTTTGTGCTTTACTTGCATCATTTTCTGTCTATCAAACACAAAAGAAGAAAAGTATTCAGTAGTTGTTTTTATCATAACTTCCTAACTCTAATTCTAACAAAAATCGAAAACACTGTTAAATCCCCGGCAACGGCGCCAGAAAATCTTAATGCGTGAAGTTATTCACCCAAAATTAACTGCAAGTGCACAATGTACAATTGTAGTATTTAGGTTATCGATCCCACAGAGATTATGTCGAGTTTCGATTCTATTAGAATGCAATCTATCAGGTAACTAGTTGTGTAACTTATGGATTAAAAACGCTAGACTTAGGTAAATCGCGGGTAATATGGGCCATCCACGAAATTAAATGTTGCTCTACTCTTAAACACAAAAGGCAAATGTATACAATACCAAATCTCTTTGCGTATTGCACTATAAATCAACCAACAGATCAAAAATGATGCTTTTCAACCTAATTAGCTAATGCATGCATTGGGAATAGATTTGATTGTTCATGATCTTCCAAGCCAAACTCTCGTTTGTACAAGGACGAGATCACCTGCTAAAAACAAGGCTCCGGGTTTAGTGTAAAATGGGTGTATGATGCAACAAACCCTAAAATTCAATATTCTAAGTGATCAAGTCAAAATATTGTAAGAATTAATATTAAAGCAGAGAGTAGTCACGAATTCAGCAACAATTCGTGCACCTAATGACCCATAAAACCTTTGACAACCTAGATCTAATTAGGGAACTACTCACACATAGCAAACAAACCAACCATAATCATTAATATCAAAGGTTTGCAATATGAAAGTGAAATCAAAAGAGATCAGAGCAAAACGTGGCTCTCTCTCTATAAAACCAAGAGAACAGGGGCACAAGAAAACCTTCACACAAGGGTGCTCCTTGAAAATAAGATCTAAGTAACTTTTTGGTGATTTTTGGTAAAGAGATGCTTGAATGCTTCAAAAGCTTTATGGAAGTCGTCTCTCTCTTTTTCCAGTGCTTAAGGTCGAATATATAGTCTCTCTAGTTCATGCATGAGTCGGCAAAGAGGTTCTAGAAATTAGGGTTTCGAAAAGAAAGCCCAAAAAGAATTTCCATATTACTAAACCGGCCTCTGAGTCGGTCGACTTCCTCTTCCAGTCGGTCGACTCGGGTTTCGGTTCATCATTCGCTCATGAAGTCTTCTGACATCAATCTGAAGGTGGCTTATACGCGAATCAAGGGTAAGGAAAATTTGATCCATCTTCTTCAAAAGGGTAGCATAAGTTCTGTTCTGCATCTCCAAGACTTCTTCAACCATGCTATCCGCTCCATTTGTTGGTGGCATTGGCTCGTAAAACGAGTGCGGGTTGAAGTATCCATCTTGGTATTCGTTTGCTCTCACGAAATCCACATCCGGCTTCCCATCTCCTTTGTGCTTTATTTGCATCAAAAGAGGTACATAGACTCACCAACCGAATCGTGGCCTTAAACCGATTCATCTCGCGATCAACGGAAAAGTGTCTACCTTTTACAATATGCTAAAAGGAAACAAACAATTCGAATGGAACATCGAATGCGAGGAAGCTTTTCAAGACTTAAAAAGATACTTATCAACTCCTCCGATTCTGAACAAGCCAGAAGATGGAGAAACCCTTTTTCTTTACGTCTCAGTATTCAAATCAGCCGTAAGTGGCGTATTAGTTCGGGGAAACCGAGGGGAACAAAAATAAGTCCTCTACGTGAGGAAATCGTTGCTTGATACGGAGACTAGATATCCAGCGCGAGAAAAGTTAGCGTTCGCCGTAGTGATAGCAGCTTGGAAGCTTCGACCTTATTTTCAATCACACCCGATAGCCGTAATGACGAGCCACCCTCTTCGAACAATACTACATAGCCCTGGTCAGTCGGGACGATTGGCAAAATGGGCGGTCGAGCTTAGTGAGTATGACATCGAATATCGAACCAAATCCACGATAAAGTCCCAGGTGCTAGCCGATTTTCTGTCCGAGTTACCCCCAAAAGTCATGACGATAGCCCCTCATAAACGAACAATGCAATCTTTTCGTGGATGGTTCATCATCGAAATTCGGTTCCGGGATTGGAATCTGGTTAAAATTTCAAACTGGAGAAGTTTTGGAACAAAGTTTCCGTTTGGCCTTTGAAGCATCTAAGAACGAGGCGGAGTACAAAGCCTTAATTGCAGGATTGCGTCTCGCAAGGCAATTGGGCGCTCAGTATCTCCGAGCTTGCTGCGATTCTCAACAAGTAGCTAATCAATTTAGTGGCGAGTTTGAAGCAAAGAACGATCGAATTGAGGCCTACGTAAAGCTGGTAAGGCGCTTGGTCGAGCATTTCAAAGAATTTGGTTTAAAACGAATTCCACGGAGAGAAAACACGATGGCAGATTCTTTGGCCGCTCTTGCAACAGCATCGGATCCCCATTTACAAAGAACGATACCAGTTAAAACAATTGATTATCCGAGTATTAGCAATCATGAAAAGCATTCTCTGGCAATCGAAGACGCGAACGAAGAAGAAGCTCAACCAAAAATCCCCGGGGAAGATAAAGAAGATTGGAGAACACCTATTGTTCGATATATCAAAAATGGCGAGGTTCCATCGGATAAATGGGCAGCACGTCGGCTCAAAACTGTGTCTGCTCAATATTTGATAATGGACGATGTTTTGTTTAAAAGAACGGCCGGAGGACTGATGCTTCACTGCATTGGAAAAGAAGAAACGAACAAAGTAATGACTTCTACCTATTCTGGAGAAGGAGGAAATCATTCGGGAGGAAGGATGCTAGCTGTAATACTTCGAAGGTTAGGTTTTTATTGGTCAACCATGATGGCAGATTGTGACAAGTTTACGGCACGTTGTGAGAAATGCCAAAGGCATGCCCCAGAGATTCTTGCACCAACAGAATTACTCATGGCCGCGGTACCCCCTTATCCTTTCATGCGTTGGGCGATGGATGTTGTAGGACCCTTCCCCAAGTCGACTAGTGGAAAGTGTTTTCTCTTGATCCGAAAATGGGTCGAGGCAGCAGCATATCCGAAAATTCAAAGCGGCAAGGTTCAAAGTTTTGTCTGGAAGAATATAGTCTGTCGACACGGGATTCCCTACGAGACAGTAACAAATAATGGATCACAGTTCATCTCGAATAATTTTGAAGCTTTCTGCGAGAAATGGGAAATTCATTAAACAAATCAACTCCAAGGTATCCACAAGGAAATGGACAAGCCGAAGCTACTAATAAAATGATCGTCGCCGGAATAAAGAAAAGACTCCTCGGAAAAAAGGGAAGAAGGTCGATTGAATTGGAAGGAGTACTATGGTCACACAGAACAACTCCTCGAAGTGCGTCTGGACAAACTCCCTTTTCACTTTCTCATGGGATGGAAGCAAAGTCTCCTGCCAAAGTCAGGGTTACGAGTTTTCGAAGAACCTTAATGATACATGACAACGAGATGAATGATGCAAAGTTACAGGAACGGAATGATGAAATTCAGGAACTTCGGGACCATGCTCTACTTCGTATTCAAAACTATCAGAAAATTGGTTCTCGATATTACAACAAGAAAGTCCGAGATCGTCCTCTAGATGAAGGAGACATAGTTTTACGAATGGTGTTCGAAAACACAAAAGAACCTGGAGCTGGAAAACTCGGGGCTAAGTGGGAAGGTCCCTACTTAATTGAAAATAAAGTTAAACCCGGAGTTTATCGTTTGAAGGCTATGGAAGGCGAGGATGTACGTCAGGCTTAGAATTCATTCCATCTGAAAAGGTATCATTGCACAAATGAGCCGTAAAAAAAAGAAAAAAAAAAAAAAAACCTAGTAAGGTTCGAACTACGGATGACTATCACCTTTGGGTACGTTGGCAACTCTTCGGAGTCTAGCTATGACAAAACAAAAAAACACAAAATCGATGTCTTGATCATGTACTCGATAACAGGGTTTATGCCTTTACACATTCTATACCGAATGCAGCTGGAGATTTCAGAGTCTGATAAAGTAGGGCCGAGAAATCATAAGGCAAAGTCGGGTCATTCCCGAATATTTAAAACCACTTCAAATACTGGAATTCAATAAAATAGAGTCCAGTATGACAGATAATTGTCGAGTATTTCTTGTTAAATCAATTTTACAAAGATGACAAAAAGCTTTAATGTGATAAAGTAGCATTTAAGCCAAAAGTCATTAAACTAAACATTTTTTGAAAGTTCTTACAAGGCAAATACAAAAACAAAGAGAATTACAAAGTTAGGAAAGTTCCATAAAAATTATGCACTCCTAGAGGCAACTTCATTTTAACATCATCCGACCGATGATAATGTCCGAGGTCTTGACGAAACAGAGGCGGAGCTTCTAGATCTGAGGGACTAAGATGAAAACTGGGAAATTCATTCAACCGGTGTTCAAGGTTGCTCAATTGAGAAAACAATTCCTCTTTCATTATGGAAGGAATCAGAATCTTCTCCTTCTTAAATACCTTAATCAGATCGTATTTCCCCTTCACCTGATGAAATAAGTCAGTCAGAGAGTTACGAAGCCGGCTTGCGTCGATGTATTTCCGAATCTTTTCAAATTTTCCCCTACATTCTCCAAGAGCATTTAGGCGACCGATCATATGTTGATCAATGATATTACCTTTATTTCCGGTTGGTCCGGAAGTCGATGGTTTAGACTGGCGAGCTTCCTCTAGCTCACGCTTAAGACGTCGAACTTCATCAACGAGCTTAGCACATTTTTGTGCTTCCTCCGCGGCCATCTTGCAAACAGTTTTGGAATCAAGAGAAGATGTCTCCACTCGGAGTCGTAGCGCATTTATTTCTTTCTTCATAGCTAATTCTTTCAATTCAGCATCCGACCAAAGGCGGTTGAAGCTGGCTGTCGTCTGAAAATTGAGATGATAGTTAGATGAAGTTCAAATAGGATAAGAAACATTAGTACGAGAGGAACCTTGAAAAAGGATGAAGCCGTGCTTTTGATTAAAGAATCCTTGTCGGCGTTGGAAAGAACAGGAAGAGGGCCGAATCGACCTCCGAGTATGCCGAAAAGCTTCGCGCATTCCTTCTGGTCTTTGAACAAAGGGACATTCTTCCCAAAGGAGTATCGGAAAGAATGGTATGAGGATGAAGTAGAGGGACCTTGTTGAAGAATTTTAGCTGGCTCTTTTTTAGTGGTCTCGGGAAGCGGCTTCGGGAGACCTGTTGGAATAGAACTCGGGGCGGCAGAGCTCGGAGTTTTAGTTTTTGGTGGAGGCATAGTTTCGCGGATTTTATTTTTGTCTTTGGTTTGCACATGAGGAATACTGGTGTTTCCTGTCGGAATGGCGGAGTCTGAGACTGTAGTTATTGGATTTTTTTCCGAAGATGTTGGATTCGGGTTCGTTTCGACGGCTGTTAGAGCAGTCGAGGTATCACTCGAGAGAGCAGAAGAATGCTAAAGAGTTACGGGGTTGGTTGCCGAGGTATCCAATGGAACAAGAGACTATTTAGAGGAAGACTCAGTTTTCCTCTTCTTCGATTTTGACTTTCTTTCGAGAGTTCCCGAAAGAGGTCATTTGTTAGTTGTTGCCTTCGGGGTATTCACCTCGGAAGGTACCGTCGTTTTTTTCGGTGTCTTTTCCCCTTCAATTTTCGATACCTCGGGTTGTGGTACGAATACCCGAGGTTTGTAAATGTGTAGAGCGAGAAAGAGAAAATGAAGTTTCTAAGAGTATGAGAGGACGATTGATTCTGGCAAAGGATTATTAATAAGGCTTAACCTACTCGTTCCACTTCCACATTCAATATGCTTGTTTAGAAAATGACACGTCATGGGAGATAAAGAGGTTTTTATAGAACCAATGTAGTTATTAAAGGAAGTTTCTCGATTCTTGGATCAAGACTATTGAAGACGAAGATTCAAGACTATTAAAGATAATCAGTCTAGATTATTGAAGACAAAGAAGTTGAACCCAGTATCAACACATGTGTCATCCATCCAGACAACATGTCGTAAGATAAAAAGTCGCTTATTGTCCGTTTCCTTGTGGGTACCTCGGAGTCAACACCATCATTCCACAAATGCAGCAGTTCCTCGATCAACGGCTGTAGAAATACATCTAGGCTTTTCTTCGGATCGCTTGGCCCAGGCACAAGCACAGTCAAAAAGAAATATTCTTTTTTCATGCATATTTCGGGGGGCAGATTATATGGTGTGAGGATTACTGGCCAAATAGATTAAGCCTCGCCATTCATCCCGATTGGATTAAAACCATTTGTCGACAACCCTAAATATACATTCCTAGGTTAGATCGTGGCTTAAATTCGAATATATTCTCTGAGCTACGAAGTGACTGAGCGACGTGCGTCAGAGCATGGTCACAAGTATATCGTGACTAAATCGTGGCTGACTAGCCACGATTTAGCCACGATCATGCGCGTGACCAAATAGCCACGGCTTTGCCACGAGAAGTGTCGTGGGAAACTAGCTACGGTGCTCTTGTGGCTAATTCGTGACGATTTAACCACAGATTCACAACGTTTCAAAACCGTGACAACATAGCCACGGATTTTCCACGATTTTCATCGTGGCCATCTAGCAACGACATCTTCGTAGCTACTTTGTGGCCATTCTGTGGCTACGTTTCCACTGTACTGTCGTGGCAAGTTCGTGGATAATTAGCTACATTTTAGCCACAGTTTTCCACGGATCTGTTGTTCCACGAAATCCGTGGCTAATTTTTTTTTAGCCACGGCCAGTACGTGGCAAAGCCGTGTATAAAACGTAGTTTTCTACTAGTAAAAGTAATTAGTATAAGGGGAAATGCAAAACAAAAATGAAATCTTAGTCTTAAGATACTAATTTTTCCTAGAAATAGATATGCCTTGCCTCCGGCAACGGTGCCATTAGATGAGTAGATGTTTTGGCATGTCACTACTACCAAATCAACTCAATCAACTATATTTATAGTTATCTCGAATTTTCTGTATATTTAAAATAAACAAGTAGAAATAGAGATAAGAGCGAGTATCGATCCACGAAGAGGCTAAGTAAGCTAGTTAGTAGTAAAAGATGGTTTCCCTAAGCTAGTAAAATCGTCTATTGATGATTTAACTAATCTACTATGAGATATTATAAACATGATTAAATGAACAGCAATTAATGATATGGATTAAGGATTGCGTATGAAAGATCAGGCTACGCTAGTATTGGGTTTTCACAGTGGCTCATTTAATTGCACAATCTAGTGGTTTAGAGACCTATATTGGCATAATCGAGTCACGCTAGTGATATCGACTTATCTAGGGCCAAAAGACCAAGTGAGGCTTTCGTGAGCTTGATAGCAATCAAACTGTCATTTCAATCCTCTCCTAACCGTGTATCAAGGGAATAGCGAGATTTTCGTGAGCTAAACAACACTTTATTCAATTGAAAGTTGGTTGAGGCATTTTAGCAAATACTTAGAGTGCATAAAATTTCTAAGATGAGGTTTTGGATTTATGACTTTTCTAACCACCTATTAATCTCATTCAATTGATAGATAACACCTAATCTAGCTTAGAGCATAAAAACCCAACCCTAATACAACCTAATAAGACTCATATTTGACATTTTATTAAAGACTCTCAATTTGAATCCATAGAGATTAAGAGAAAGAAGATGCAAAGGAGGATAAAATGTAATGGCAAATGCAATTCCCCATAATATTATATGAAGTGTCGTCTAAATTTTTCGTGCAGAAATGGCCTTGTCTAATTGGCTTAGACAAAAAAAATTTATGACGTGTAAATGTGACATGTACTAATTTTATAATTTTATTGGTAGATAATCAGCAAAAACTATAATTTTTTAGCCTTCTCGTGGATGATCCGAAACCAAACGCTTCGGATCTTTACGACCCGAACATTATTGGTCGCATATCTTATTTGTTTATTAATTTACTATATGTGTAAAATTTAAAACGAGGAAATCAAAGAGTCTTTTATCTTATGTGGCTCTTATTCGCCTATCACATTTATTTATTTATGTATTTAAATTTACAACTATGAAATCGAAAAGTCTCTTTGTCGTACGTGGCGCTTATTAGCCTATGACGTTTTTTAATTATGTAATTAGTTTTTGAGGAAGACACTAAAGAGTCCCTTGATAACCCTAATTTACGTACACGAATAGACGCAATGGTGACAATTTCTTCACGTTAATATTGTATAATTTGAATCAGCCAATAAAAATTAGGAAAGATTTATCACCAAAAATTGACCATTGGAATATGTTCCCGTGCTAATCTCAACTTAAACCCTACCTATTGTATTATAGATTTCTCACGAGGACAATAGTAATGAAGTACTCGACACATTTATTTCTCATTGTACAAAAACATGGATAGGGTATTGATATAGTGTGATTTTTATGGTTTTATAACCCATGTATTTGTTAGTTTTAGAGTCTATTGCAAGTATATATACTATATATTAGGTGTTTTGAGCATTTGGGATGAATTGGAGAAAGTGGAGAAAAAAGGAGCAAAATTGATAAATGTGAGATGTAGTCTCGGATACGACTTTCAAAAGTTTGGCATTTGTTGGAGACCAAACCGGTGGAAAAAGAAAGATGGGGAAGTTAGCTTTCATATGCAAGTGGTTTGAAGTGATTCTCATTCTTGTAGTTCCAGATATGATTATTTTATTAAAGACGTGTATGATCTGTCGCGAGCTGGAGAAGATGTGTGTCTATGAGGTGCCTGTCCATCGACATGACTTATCATGTCAGTCGACAGGGGCGACGAAGAAAGTTTCCAAATTGTGTTTTTCCTATTCTTTTGGACTTTGTTGTTTCCTTTTATTACCCTAACTATCCTAGGTTGTCTCTAATGTTTAAAAAGGGATTTTTTCAGCCATTATTTAGGCTATGCTTTATTTTTTTAGGGTTTTTAGTAGAGAGATTATTTTAGGGAGAAGAGATTTGTCTAAACCCTTTTTGTTTCTCTTTTGATTTCTCTTATGCAACTTATTCAAGACATGTTGTTTGTCTCATTCACCATGTCTGAGTAGTTTCTTTGTTAGGTTTAGGGATATTCAAAGGAATTGATGGATTATTGACTGGAATAAAATAATCTAGGGTTTAAATACTTGTTCTTCACCTATATCGTTTTCAATACTTAATTCTAGAGTCATGAACTAGAATTAAACACTTAGGTTATTTAATGAGCATGGAAGTGTTGATTAATTAGCTGGAACAAATTTAGATGAGCAAATTTTCCTAATCACAAAGCAATTTGAATTAGGAAATTTGTGAACTTAGCAAACTTGTTTGAGTGCATGTTTTACTGTAAGATTTCACAAAGGAATTTGGTTTTCTAACTGTTTAGACATAGTTAGATATCGCAGCAGAAGCTGGTCTTCTATTGCATAGTGTTTTATGTTCTAGAATAGGGTTATAAATAATTCCCTAGTAGATTCTAAGATGCAATTCTGATTTTCAAAGAACTTCCTAAAGCCTAGCTTTTTCCCATTAAGTTTAAAACTAATGTCATTGTGCCTTTGTTGAATTTACAGTATTTTATTATTTATCCTTCACCTAGCTTAATTCAAAACTAGAATCTGTTGTGTTTTTAAGAGTCTCTATGGGAATCAACCACTATATACTACATCTGCATTCACTATGCACTTGCTTTTTTTTTAGGGTAAAACTTTATTTACATCAGATATTAGCAACCAAATAATCTTCTCTGTTTCTTCCTCTGAAAAATATCGATGTCACTGAAAAAGAAACGAAGATTGAGGTTCATATATTACGAATGTGGAAGGCTTTCCATGTACAAAGTGGTTATTCTCTAGAGATCATTGTTATCGACAGAGAGGTACTTATTCATTTTCATGTTGAACATTCAATGCTTATCAATTTATGTAATATCTAACTATTTAATTTGTTAATATTATTCGAGGGTAGTAGATTTCAATGTTCGATCGAAGATGATTTGATTTCGAAGTATCTAAACGTCCCCCAAGATGTAAAATAAATAATCATCAATCGTGTCCATCTGATTTATTGGGATGGATATTTAAGGCCAAGTTCTTTGCTCTATAAGATACATCTTCTTCGAACATCGACAACACAATGATCTAATGATTTTCCGGCTGACTTTCCAAAAAACTATTTCTATCTTTTCTCAAAGACTCTGTGCTCACGTGGATGTCACTCTTCGAGACATCAAGTACACCTTTGTTATATTTTTCTCTTATATACTCTCATAAACTGAATAAAACCTAAACAATAATCTTCTTTATTTAAGTGGTGATCATTTGGTGTGCACTCTATGGGGAAATGAAGCTAAGAAAGTTCTTGATTAAATACAAAAGAGCAATGAGTGTTTCAGTGTTTTTGTTATTCGATTTGCATGGATCAAAGTATATGAAACTGTAATATATGAAATCTCTTGTCGTATTTACGATTTTTTCCTATGACAGCGCAACTATTTTAAAATATGCTTCACTGTTGATGGTGGGGTTCTACCCCTTATCGATAGTTTGGGAATAATTGGAGTTCGGTCACTGCCGAGCTCTTCCCTGATAACTTATTAGGTGATAAGTCCCAACAACAGGAATATTAACTCTCGGCCCAGATGACCGAGGGATACCTCGGAGAAGAATGATCGAATTTAGTGTCCGAAGCAGGGGTATAAACAACATCGTCCTAGGCCGAAGTCTAAAGGTCGGACAATATAAGAGCAAATCTTATTACAGATTCCCTAGTCTTGGAAAAATAGAAATATTTCATTTTTTCCGAGGTTAGCCCATGGGCTTACAAGACCGACTATTAAGGATATATAAATACATACCCCCCCCACTAATAATATTCATTCATAATCGGGGAGAAGAATTGCTAGATCGCTAGGTTTAATAATTCTCTTTGATAAAGTTAACTCGGCATCCCGAGTTAACACCCTTGTAATACAAATCATTAAGAAAAGACTTTCTTTATGAGGTTTCTCTTTGTTTTCTTACTTTATACTTTTCCAAAAACGAACCCCTCTAATTATAAATAATTAGAAGTTGAACCCAGTATCAACATTCACTTATATGTACAACCACCATGTCAACTGCTTTTAAGTCAAATAAACTCTTACTTGACCCACTAATGTGGAAAGTGGAAGATTTTAGATTATCGTAAGTGATTCTATATTTTGAATAAAGTCATTGCATGTTTTATCAGCTATAGAATTTATTAACTACTTGATGCCATCTCTGAGGTTATATGAAAATTTTACTATTTCTTCACCTCATAAGCATATCAACTTCTCCTTTGTAATTTTGATCAAAAAGCGGTACACATTATCTGATGGAATTTGGATAAATAATTGGTTCAATTTTCACAATGATTTCTCTATCAAAAATCACAGGACATATATTAATGGACTAACCGCAACAAGAGGGATAACAATATAAATGATTAAACGATTAATCAGTTTTAAATTATTAATATTCGTAACTATTCTGGTAGGCTGGAAATTTTTTTTGTACACCACAGTCGAGTGTGTTGAGAATTCAAATAGCTAGTTTTATTATGTATGCAATGTCTGAAAAACCAAATTTCATCTTAATGCTAAAGATTTCGATGATCATTTTGTGAAAGTTTTTTATTACTATAAAGATTGTCAAGATGTACAAGATGTTTCTTCTATGTAATTAATTAAAATACGATGTGTTATATCAAATTCTTTGATACTTAATTTCTTTTGTTTTTGTTCAGGTATTATATGATCTTGAGAGTCTTCAACTCATCGGAATCTGATATGAGAATTTTGGTCCTCGACTCTCTTGGTGAGATGTTTTTGAAATCTTCCGTGACATATCTCTTAAAAGATTGGAAATAGGTAGTTTTGTAGTTATAAATTTTAATTTTGTATATAATGTTAAAGTTTATTATACCATTTTACTTTTATATTTGAGTTGTAGGATGATGTTGGTACGTTACCAAACGCTTTAGAAAAAATTACTGGAAACAAATACCTCTTCAAAATTATTGTGAATAATGATAACGAAAAATCACTTTATGTTGCTGATTTGATTTGGGATGATTTAGAAGTCATAGAACGTTTTGAAGACCTAACTTTCACTGATGATAGCAGTGATGACGATTCTGAATGTTCGGTGATATCTTCATCAAAGAGGGCTAAGCATGAGACAAATAGTTACGTTCGGAAATTGAATTAAAGTTATTTTGTGTTTTTTTGTGATGTTGCAACAGTATAATTGTTTTCTATTCATAGTTATGTGTGTGTTCTTATGAATTATTATTGTTTTTTTTTTTTTTATGTTTGTGTGCTTTTTGATCTAAAAGATAAAATGATATGTTTGTGTTTTCTAATAATTGACACCTATTGTTTTCTATAACTTTACAATTTATTTCCTATTAATTTCATAATTCGAAATTGCTTAACAAAACGGATGGATATAAAAACTTAAGTTCGGCTAGAAAAATATATTCAGATTTATGTTGGGTTTAGCCGGTGATTTACTAAACACCAAATGGATATACATTTTTATTATTTTTGTGACATAATGGTCATTTCCATTATTTTTTTGACCTTTAATATTTACATTTTGATCATTAGACCTTAATATTTACATTTTGATCATTATGTAGTTAGTCAGAGCTTAGACTTGAGTGTGATTTTTTTCTGCATTCTTATTTAAAAAATCAAATATGAGCAACTTTGATTTGGTTTTTGAGTTTCAACCTCCTCGAAATAACTGGAGAAATAGAATTAAATTCTTACAAAAATGAAGAGAATGAAGTTCAGTCACACATAGCAAAATGATAATGATCTTTGTTGATGTGGAGGTATATAAATTTTATATTGTTAAATATTCATGTAATCTTAATATGTTCTATCGGAAAATTCTACATGCAATTTTTCTTTATTTTGTTTGTTATGTTATTCTAGAGGCAGGAAATCCAAGCAACAATTCCTAATTTTCTTTTCCATAAATTAGGATCGAGGTTTACTAAGGGCGATTGAAATATTATTTCAAATTTTATTCTCACTGAAAGTCGTGGAACTCTGCATATTTGTGATCACGATTATAAAACCACAAGACAATTCGATCTACCGTGATAATAATTTTTTTTCCAATCCAATGGACTTTGGTATGATACTAAATCAAGGTCTTGAGATCGATCATTTTGTTGGTTAGTTATTTTAGTGCATTTGGAATTTTTTTTTCCAGTTTTAGTTATTTTTCTTAATATTTGTTACATTTTTTTAATTTTTTTACAGATGTCATCGGTTCTATTATTAATGTTGATCCTTTGGAAAGTGTTACCGCGACTATTAGGGAATCCAACAACTATTTTCTTCGTTTTCAAATATAAGATAAGAAGTATATGATTTATAAAATGATTATTCCTCTTTAAGATTATTTTCATGCTTTTATAGACAATGTTCTATAACTTATTTTATTACTTTGTAGCAACAACGTCCTCACGTGTAATGCATTTGGTGATTATGCTTTCTATTTGAACTACATTTGGAGAAGATTAAGTTATGTTGGGTGTATTTGTGTGCTACGATAGTAGAATATACATGTTCATGGAGGTACAATTTTTTTTTGCATACTATTATGAGCTTTTTATTAACATGTTGATTTAACCATATTGTATTGCATACATTGCATACCGAGTAGCGAACATCCTTATCCAAACTCGACAAGGTTGTTCAAATATTTTATTTGATCAAGATATTCGAGAGGTTCATGAGTTTAGGAACAAGTATCTTGATTAAAAATTTAACGTATTCTTTTTTCGTAAACTTGGAACTTATCGAATATTATATTGAGTGATCTGGATAAAACCATTTCAGGGTTCCTACTGTACTTATTGAGTCGAGTGATGATGAAACTGAGGCTAGTGAAAACAAATAATCTATATACGGAGTTTTAAATTTTATAATTATATCGTGTTGTTATTCCTTCTTAATTGATGTTTTTGTCGTACGAATAATTTAGATGGACTTCTTTAATTTTCATATATATCGTTGATATTGGGTTCACCTTCTAATTATTTGTAAATAGAAGGTTCGAATTTTGGAAAAGTATTAAGTAAAGAAAGCAAAAAGAAACCTCGGAAAGAAGAACTTTATTAATGATTTGAATTACAAAGATGTCAAACTCGGAATACCGAGTTAACTTTATCAAAGAGAAGTATTAAACCTAGCTGATCTAGTAATTCTTCTCCCCGATTCTAAATGGATCTTATTAGTGAAGGGGGTATGTATTTATATATCCTTAATAGTCGGTCTTATAAGCCCATGGGCTAACCTCGGAAAAATGGAATATTTCCATTTTTCCAAAACTAGGGAATCTGCGATAAGATTTGATCTTATTCTGTCCGAGCTTTAGACTTCGGCTTAGGACGATGTTGTTACACCCCTGCTCCGGACACTAAATCCGATCATTCTTCCCGAGGTATCCCTCGGTCATCTGGGCCGAGAGTTAATATTCCTATTGACGGGACTTATAACCCCCAAAGTTATCAGGAAAAGGTCGGCAGGGACCGAACCTTAATTATTGCCAAACTATTGATAAGGGGTCGAACCCCACCATCAACAGTAAGTCCCCCCCAGTTTATCCGAGGATGTCTTCGGGCAGCGTTGTTAAATTTCTATTTTAAATAGCTTGTCAATAAATGAAGTTCGGTATTAGTCGATCTTCGTCTTCAATATTCTTTACTAATTATCTTTAATAGTCTTGAATCTTCGTCTTCAATGGTCTTGAATCTTCGTATTCAATAGTCCTAAATGTTCGTTTTTTAATTTGGCGAGAAAAAGATCGGATAATGAAAGGTCTTGTTCACGCAAACCTCTTGGTTCTCGAAAAACCCCTTCAACTCCCAAGTGACTTGTCGATCATACACCTTCGAATCACCCGAAGCAACTTTTGGCGGGAAAAAGAAAAGAATAGGTTCATTTATTGAACCCTAATTTCCCCCAATACAGTTTTAACATATCTTAAGAACGTCAATTGAGCTTCGGTGACCATAATCCGCCTCCTTCTAAACAACTATTTAAAGAGATTAAATCCCTAAGCCCTTTACTTCTCATATCATCCGTAAAATTTTCCTAAATCTTCTTTTCTTGACCAAATTTCTCCCAAAATGTCGTCCGGCAACAAAATTCCCTTAGCTCAAGTTCCAACACCGATTCTTCGCATCAAACCCAGAGGATCTCGAGATTCTGGTTCCGAAGACTGGCGAAAGACCTTGGAACCCTCCATAGGGGTTTATGTGTCTTTACTTCCACTTTTTTACTGAAGCTCGTCTTTGGTTCCCGATTCCTTTCCTCTTGGTTGAATTCTGCAGACAGCTGAAGATTTTTTTTACCCAACTAGGACCCGGTGCCATCAAACATATGGTTGCTTTTCTAATTCAGGCTAGCAAGGCCGACATTATTGTTTTGTGTTGCAAATTCTACGAACTCGCCAAACTCGTAGATAACCGAGATGGCAGAACCTGGTATACCATGATTAAAAATGCTGGCAAACTGGGCACTAGGTTCACCTCTAACGCCAAAGGTTGGTGATGGTGCGAAGTTATTCACCCAAAATTAACTGCAAGTGCACAATGTACAGTTGTAGTATTTAGGTTATCGATCCCACAGAGAGCTAGGACTAATTTGGATTCAGATACAAAAGTAACCGTACTACGATGATTCTAATATGCTAATGACATGTGATGTGTTGCAAACTTTAAAAAGACATTAGATCTAAGGGAAATCAATTGGGAAAACGTGGGATTACGGTTATTGGTGACTTCTCGAACTCTAAACACTTTAAACTACTAGATTCTATTGGTGTATTAGAAAATAGCCTTTATTTAAATTCCTAAATCTCAAATCTCTTTGGATTGTCGCTGAAATTAAACAAGCTTTAGTGCGAACGAGTTAGATCTGTTCACAAGGTATCTAATCAAACGTTCATTTGACTTAGAACGCACCTTGCTCACTACAGACTCTTCAGGTGTCTCTATCTCCGTCTCCGGTAGAAAGATCGACCTTGATAATTCAAAAGTGGTTGATTACGCACCTCTAAATGTAAAACATTTTTTTGTAGTGAAGAATAACGTGGCTCATTCCACAAATCAAACCGTTTAGAATGATCCTTTGTAAATCCTTTTGAAAACCCTAGATCTAATGAATAAACTACTCAGACATGGTTTTAGTAAAACAAATCATCCTTTTATGAATGGAGTGCATATGAAAACGTGATAGACAATAGAAGATCAGAGGCTCACATGGCTCAATTGAGAAAGAATACTCTCTAATCTTCTTCAGAGTGTAGAAAAATGATAAGAACAATATCTCAATAGCTAAAAATAATGGAAACAAAAAGCAAAGAGAAACTTGTATTGCTCTGAGTTCTTGAGCCTAAGAGGTGCTTATATAGGTCGTGAATGAGTCTTAGGGTTTAAGGTTTCACGAAAAGCCCGATAAGAAAATCTTCTAAATTAAATCGGATTGACGGTCGTTTGACTCCATCTTCTTCAGTCGGTCGACTCGGGGTTCGCGGCAACATTTCTTCATTTTGGCTCCAAATCTTCTAAGTCTTCTCAAATCACGTGGAAACTTCCATAAAACCTTCTTTTTAGCTCTTTTTGCTCCAAAATGTCTTTTGCTAGTAAACCCTACATAAATGATCAAAACATGCTTCAAAGACTCCATAAAACCTACTATATCATGGTAGAAAACCAGTAAAAGCCATGATACATCAGTTGGCGTACTAACTTCTTCTTCGTCCGGATTATAAAGGCTCTATCTTCCATCCTAGTGCCGAGGTGATCAGGACATGGTCAGTCGATGTCTCAACAATTGTAAAACCGATCCTTTTCAAAGAGCTTCCTCCTATCTACAAAGAGGAGATGGGTCGGATTTACAACCTTACTCCATTGTGTTGATGGTGGGGTTCTACCCCTAATCAATAGTTTGGCAATAATTGGAGTTTGGTCCCTGCCTCCCTAATAATCTATTAGGTTATAAGTCCCGACAACAGGAATTTCGACCCTCGGCCCAGATGACCGAGGGATACCTCGGAGAAGGTTGATCAGATTTAGTGTCCGAAGCGGGGGTATAAACGAACATCGTCCTAAGCCGAAGTCTAAACTCGGACAGTATAAGATCGAATCTTATCACAGATTCCCTAGTTCTGGAAAAATGGAAATATTCCATTTTTCCGAGGTTAGCCCATGGGCTTATTAGACCGACTATTAAGGATATATAAATACATACCCCCCCCTCACTAATAGCATTCATTCAGAATCGGGAGGAGAAGAAGTAGATCACCTAGGTTTTACTTCTCTTTGATAAAGTTAATCTCTGCATTCCGAGTTAACAAGCATTGTAAACACCTTTAATAATAATACACCCTCGAGGTTTCTTCTTTATTTTCTTATCAAGTACTTACCTAAAAACGAACCCCTTTAATTATAAATAATTAGACGTTGAACCCAGTATCAACATTTGGCGCGCCAGGTAGGGGGTGACTAACTTTTGGTAAGAAAAAAGGGAGATCTCGGACAGGAGGATGAGCACGGAAGAGCCACCCACTAACGAGCGTCGAGACGGTGAAGAAGCAGAAGTAAGCGAAGAAGAAGGAGCGGTCCAGAATACCGACCAGAACCACAATCCAATACCCCGTGAACTAAGTTATCCTCATACTACACCCAATCAACTCAGAAAACAAGGATTTGTGACGCCTACTAATCCGAAAGTGCGAACCTCGACATCCGAAACCCAGAATTCTCAGGAAGTACTAGACGAAACTCTTCGTCCTAACTCCCAGGCGACTGAGCAACCCGCTGGCTGTTATCATCGAATAACGGAGAAAACCGGATGATAAATCCAATTCCCAACATATAAGAGATAAGAAGAAATCCAGGTTTTGAAGAACGACTTCGGTTAGAACTTCACGAGCCACTCCCCAGCGAGTAACATTTGAAGACAATCAAACCAGTTCAAGAGATCCCAGGACGCCCATTATCCGCTGAAGTCAGAGAAGTGGAGATGACACGACTCAGAACCCGAGCACCGACCAATCGATCACAATCTTAAAAAGAGAATTGGAAGAGATGTGATCGCTAGTCCATAAGGCAACTAGCATTGCCCCCGAAATTGATCAATTACTGGCGGAAACAGAGAGGAGCCCGTTCACTCAGAATATCACGCGGGCACGAGTCCCACTCAACGACAAGCTCAGACTCCCAACCTATGACGGAACCACGGATCCCGCAGTCTACATGAGAGCCCTTCTGGTAAAAGTTGGCCGAGCTGAGTTCCAAAGAAACGAAGAGGACGAGGGAAGATGTCAACCCTTCTTAGAGAGCTTGAGAGGTGATGCCCAAGCTTGGTTCACTAGCATACCCCCCGATTCAATCAGTTGTTTTGCAGAACTCCGAGAGCAATAGGCTACCGCATCGAACCTATACGCAGTAAAACAAGGACCGAATGAGCCACTCCAAGATTTCATTAAAAGAATTAAGGCGATTTATTCGCGGCTAAGGATTGACGACGACTTGGCAATCCGAGCGCTTAGCGCAGCAAACTGGTATCAATCAAGGTTTTGGGACGAACTATCAGCTCATCGACCTCAATCTATGAACGACGAAAATACTCACATAAGGATTGAAGAAAATCGCGCCGAACTTGCCAAAGTACACGAATCCACAAAGGTGAACATAGAGGTGAAACCAGAGGAAAAAGGAGAAGGGCGGCGAGTAGAAAGGGATAACCCTCGAAAAGATAAATCAAGGTCGGAAACAACCTTCTCCGTAACGGACTCCCAAAAAGACATATCTCGGAAAGATAAGTCAAAATACACCTACATCCGAGATCCTTAAGATCCAACCGCTCCTTGGTGCGAGTACCACAAAAGACCGGGCCACAAAACCGAAGATTGTCGAAATTTAAAGATTGACCTGATGGCCATCCGATTTTAACAAGATCGAGAAAAGGAGAAACGTAAGACACGAGAAGATGAGGAAAATCAGCTTCCCCTCGAAGATACGGAAGAAGGAGAAGTCCTACCTTCACCGCCCCCAAACCAAAGGAAAAGAATTAACATGATAATGGGAGGGCTTGCAAACTGTGAGGATTCTGTTCGATCAATTCAGCGAAGCATCTTTAGGTTGTCTGTGGATCAGGTTCCACGAAGTTCCACTTTGCATAAAGAGTTGACATTTACCACCGAAGATCTGAAGGGAATCGACGCTCCCCACAACGACCCACTTGTAATCGAACTTCAGATAGGCGATTGCGACGTTCAAAGGATTCTCGTCGACACTGGAAGCTCGGTAGACGTCATATCTCTAGACACATTGCAGAAGATGGAGGTAAAAGATCAGAAGATAAAAGCTCGGGTTAAACACCTAACTGCCTTTGGAGGGGATACGGTGTCAACCATCGGAACCATTAAACTTCCAGTATCGGCCGGAGGATTGACAAAAATCGTGAAGTTTGAAGTAGTAGAAAAAGCCACCATCTATAACGCGATCGTTGGAACACCATGGTTATACTCTATGGAAGCTGTCCCATCTACCTACCACCAGTGCCTGAAGTTTCCAACTCCAAAACGATATTTTACGGTACGAGGCGACCAAAAGATGGCTCGGAGATGTTTTGTAACAGAAAATAAATTACGAAGAACCAAGAACCTCTGAATCAACCTTTAATGCTTACCGCGGTCAACAAGAAGAAGCCGACATCTGCTGAAATCCTGGTGGAACTTTTTGAAAGAGAACAATACCAAGAAAGGTCGGAAGGGAAGAGATTAGTCTTTTCCTCGAAGACAAAAAAAAAAAAAAAAAAAAAAATGAACTACGAGTGGCTTGATCCCCTCCGAGGGTACGTAGGCAACCTTTCACAAGGTTCAGCTACAACACCATGAACTTTTAGTTTTCAGCTCACAACTCAACTATGCCAAGGTTCACAAAAAGTCGAAACCTTGATCACGTTCTCGACCAAAATAAAAATTACCTGAAAGAATCTCGGAGCCCGATAAAGTAAGGCCGAGAGATTAAAGGGTACGAAATCAAAAACAAACCTCTTACACATTCTTTACCGAATGCAGAAGTTCGACAGTAAGTCTGAGAAAGTAGGACTTATTGTAAGACTTTAGAGCAAAGGAATAAGGAAAGCGCGCCTTATTTCCTTTTGCTATTTCCGGGTTTCGAAATATCAAATTGAGAAATTTCGAGTAAACAAATCCAAATAATACAAGAAACAAAACTTTCATTTAACATCCGAGATGTCATATTTGGGATGGAGATTGAAGGGACAGTCCAGTAATACGACAAAAGAATTTTTATTAACAATCAGAACATGTACATTTACATAAGAGAATTGAGTCGAGTTTTTAATATAAGGATAACTAATCTAAATATTAAAATCCTCATTTCGAAACTATGGAATTATAAGAGAATTCGCAACTTCGGCAAGACGGTCGCGTTCCTTCTCGGCCATAACTACATCCTCTTCTAGAATTGGGAGTCCCTTGTCAAGAAGAAGACGAAGATTCATAGCAACAACTGCGGCTTGTCCATACTCGTTAGCTTTCTAAAAGCCTCAGAATAAGCTTCGGAGTATTCATCGAGGGATTTGTGAAGTTGAATTAACTTCTCTCGACAGATACTGAAGGTAGCGCGTTGCCCCTCTAGGTAGTTCTCGGCACACTTGGAGTTCGGAATAGCCTTGTTGATATCTCGCTCCTCCGAGATAACAATCATCTGACGTTTCACTTCAGCCAGTTCAGTGATCAGCCAGTTCTCTCCTTCATCAAAGTGCGCCTTCATTTTACCCAAGCGTTTATCCTTATTCGCAACTTCATTGAGCGCTTCAGACAAAGCTTTCTCAGCGTCGAGGGACCTCTTCTCCAAGTCTTCATTCTCGGCTTGAAGAGAGTCGATCTTCGATTCAGATTAAGCGAGCCTATTCTCATACTGAAAGAATGCTTGGCCAACAAAACCCACCGACTGGAATAGACTAAGAAAATATTAGTAGAAGTTCTAGGTGAAAGAGGAGTGTGTTTTGATTTTTACCTTGAAAAGTGAGCAAGAAAGAGCTTCCAGGGTAGCTGATTCGCAGCAAACTTCGGGCAGACGATTATCGTAACCACTCGCCTTTCGTAGAAGCTCGGAACTTTTCTCTTTATTTTGGAAAAGAAGTTCCGTACCATCAAATTCGAATTTAAAAGCATGGTGGTCTTTTACAAGCAATATAAGATTCCTGTTTTCGGCATTCTGCTTCTTCGAAGTTTCCGCGTTCTTTTTCCTGGCAACCTCGGAGTCTTGTTTCTTTCTCGGAAGATTCTGATCACTGCCGGAAGCTCCTTCGGGGTTTGATCTTTTCATTTAAGAGAAGAGTCGGTTCCCTCCCAGTCTTCTCGTCCTACAAAATTCGATCTTAAGGCAAGGAGGAATTTGGTAAAATTACGAAGTTCGGAGAGAACATACCAGCCCAGGAGCGAGCTCTGAAGAATGAAGCAGGAAGTATTTCACTCCACTGAAGTTCTCCTTCCGCTTTAAGCTTTTCGAACTCTTCGGAGAAGTTTGGTGGAAGGGTTCGGAAGCAGCTTGGTTTAACTGAAAGGAAAATAGAGAAGAATTAGTATTGGAACAAGGAGGAGAGAGGGGACCTAGTTTCTACCAATTATAGTTGTCCGATTCCGATTGATTTTTGCATCAAATCTGTAGACTGAAGCTTCGTTGATTCGAACGTAGAAGTAACTTCGGAACCATAGCTTGGCACTTGTACGGAATCCAGTGAGGATTTTCTTCTTAGGTTTGATATTTAGTTTGAAGGTTCCTTCTGACTTCTTAGCACCGGAAATGTTCGTCAGTTCTTCTAGTTTCCAGGAATTTAGCCGAATATTGCACCGAGCCGCAACTACTAGAAGGCCGGTGATGATTTTTACGGAATTCCGTGTTAGTTGTGACATCGCCATTCCTCGGGGACGCAGTAGCTTACCATTAATTGAGGAATTGGAAACCAAAAATTTGCCTTGGCGAAGTAACTTTCATAGAGACAAACGTAGCCTGGTGGTGGAGTCCAAGATCTCTGATCAGACGTCAGAACCAGAATATCGATTCCTTTAGGGTTTAGGGCCTTCCTTTTTATTGATCTGATCTTGGATCTAGGGAAAAGAGAAGGTCCGACATCCGGGATACTTGGCCAAAGGCAAGTACTCCCAGAAATTGAAACTTCGAGTTCGTTTCTCCCGGACATTGAGAGCGAAGAGTCGATTATGGAAGAAATTAATCAATAATCGCTGGTTATATAGGATGAACAGAAAAGTGGATTTTTTATTGATAACTGTGAGAGGATCTGGTTAGTCGATTCGCGAGGAAAGAGAAGGAGTCTCTTCCTCTTCATTTATTTTCATCAATTTTAAAGGCGACATGTCGTTTGGGAGGTGAAAGGTTCTGAGGAAACTGAGAAGATAGGCGTTTCATTTTCTAATATTTTCCCGCCCAAATTACAGTACAGAAGTTTGAGAAGTATTAATGCACGAGTGGTTGGAAATGAAGATCAGTTGGTTCTGAACTTCATTTATCGACAAATTATTTAAGGAGGAACTTCGCCAATTACTGTTGATGGTGGGGTTCTACCCCTAATCAATAGTTTGGCAATAATTGGAGTTTGATCCATGCCTAGCTCTCCCCTAATAATCTATTACGTTATAAGTCCCGACAACAGGAATTTCGACCCTCGGCCCAGATGACCGAGGGATACCTCGGAAAAGGTTGATCAGATTTAGTGTCCGAAGCGGGGGTATAAACGAACATCTTCCTAAGCTAAAGTCTAAGCTCGGACAGTATAAGATCGAATCTTATCATAGATTCCCTAGTCTTGGAAAAATGGAAATATTCCATTTTTCCGAGGTTAGCCCATGGGCTTATTAGACCTACTATTAAGGATATATAAATACATATCCCCCCCCCCTCACTAATAACATTCATTCAGAATCGGGAGGAGAAGAACTAGATCACCTAGGTTTTACTTCTCTTTGATAAAGTTAATCACGGCATTCCGAGTTAACAAGCATTGTAAACACCTTTAATAATAATACACCCTCGAGGTTTCTTCTTTATTTTCTTATCAAGTACTTACCTAAACTGAACCTCTCTAATTACAAATAATTAGAAGTTGAACCCAGTATCAACACATTGGTATTTCCAAAAATTCCCATGGAATTCATCAGACTTGCTCGTTTGCGTTCAGGTACCTCAAACTTCTCCTTTCTTTAAAATCCTAGATTACTTCTACTCATTAGTCGGTTCTTCTTATAGGCTGTGTAGTCTTTGAAGCCGATTTTCCATTGGAGAGATTACGGCTTGATTACTGTAAAAGCTGAGGTCTCAGAAAGGCGAAATTGAATTTTCTATTCGTAGAACCACAGCTTCTTCGGAGATAAAACGTGGAAAAAAAATCACTATTTCTTCTAAAACTAATTTCTCAAAGAAAAGATCTGCTCCTTCGCCTATTGGAACTTCTTTAACCAAAAGTCATAAATCTCAATTTGAAGCCAAAGATGCCCCGTTTAAGTTTGAATTTAATTCGCCACGACTTCTTTCAAACGATCAGGAGAAAAGAGTTGAGCTTTTCTGGAAGATGGCTGGTTGAAATTTATAAGGCCAAAGGGTGATTTCCTCGTGAAGGAGCATATTTTGGTTCTTGCCAGGAATCTCGTTCGGGTTTGATGATCTTTCCCCACCTTTGATAATTTTAATATAATCCGAATTTCCAACAAATTCTTACTTTTCAGAAGACCCGGAACACTTGTCTCGTTGTCGGCGAATACGAAGGCTTATTGAGAGAAAATAATGAATTCATCGACAATCTCGAAAAGAAGAACGAGATTCTGGAAGTCGATCGAACTTCACTTGCTTACCAAGTCGAGGCAATGAAGAAGGAAGCTCGGATTCTTGGGGCTTCTTAACTCAGAAGGTGCAATCCACTAAGAAGGCAATGGCTGAAAGGATCCAGCATAGGCTGAACTCCCTCGAGAAAACCATCCAAGCTCGGGAAGAGGGGCTCGTAAAAACTATGAATCTCCGGCAAGTCCAGGCAGTTTTTGGAGTACTTAATGAACTCTCTACTCAAGGTATAAACATTCCTGCTGATTATTTGAAGCAAGTGGAGGAGGACGCCAAAGCAGCCGAACAAGAAGTAAAAATTATAATTTTCATGAATTCGAACCTAACGCTTTTAACTTCGAATTGTAATTTTGTTTCTGTCCTTTTCTTTTGTTTGCTAAATAACCTTTGACTAATAACCCTCGGGATCTTCCGAGGTTGTACTCTTCTGTTTTTCTCATATTAAAAATAATTTATCCTTCCTTGAATTTAGAGAAAAGATTCTTCGAGTATTTTGTATGTTGGTCTTTTTCAAGAATTTCTTCAACAGAATACCAGATATTCATGAACAAAGCCTAAAATGTTCAGTGAGTTAAACCTTGATTGTTTTGACCTCTAATCCTTAAATTTTTTGGGTATGAATTTATTTTTTATGTTTGTAAACATAAGTGGGAATATCCCGACTTTGCCTTAGAATTCTTCGGCCCTACTTTATCAGCCTCCGAAATCTTCAGCTGCATTCGGTATAGAATGTGTTAAAGGGATGAACCATGTTATCGAGTACGTGATCAAGGCCCCGATTTTGTGTGATTGTTGTGTTTTTTTTTTTTTTGTGAACTGTGGTTAAGTATAGTTGAGTCGTTGAGACTTCATTACTATAAAACCAATATTTAGTGTTTGTAGCTGAACCTCGTAGAAGGTTGCCTACGTACCCTTGGAGGGGATCAATCCACATGTAATTCCGAAGTTTTTTTGATATTTGTCGACTATCTCGAAGACTCTGAGATATCAACAATCTTTTTCTTTTTTTTTCTTTTTTTGACGTCTATATTCGGAGCCTTTTGAGTTTTAGAATTTCCTTTCCGAAGGAAAAGTCGACTTCTTTCTCCTTTGGGCTCTCTCGGAGGCAACATCTTACCTCGGCTTGACTTCCTCGCACAGAGAAAATTCCAAGTGGAGTCGGAAATTTAAGGCGTTGGTGATACGTAGAGACCACTCCTTTCATTAGAAATAGCCAGGGATTTCCAAAAATTATGTTGTAGAGAATTGATTTTCTATCACATCAAAATTAACAATTCTGATTGTTCCTCCAATCGTCACTGGGAGATGTATTGTTCCGAGCGTCGGAACACTTTCACCATTGAAGGACGTTAATGACTTGAGTCCTGGCTTGATATTTGTCTCCTTTGAGCACAGTTCTTGGAAAACATCAATACTTTGCCGCACTTCCAATATCTACTAATATTCGGGGAACTTTGTCGTCACTTGTAATTTTATTACCAAAGGGTCGTTATGGGGGACTTCGACTCCTTCTAAATCTTCGCGAGTGAAGATGAGCTCCTTTTGTAGAGTCAACTTCGGCTTCGTTCGATGCCTGATCTGCTCTTGTGTTTCCATAGAGAATTCTGAAATAACGTTTATCCTCCTTTCTTCTTTCGTGATTCTTCTTTGACAGTTGTTCCTTTTACTTCAGTTGATACCTTTTGGTGAGAGTTTCTTTTAAGCTGGGTTGTTTGGGAACTCGTTCTAGGTATTTTTTCAAAAAGTACTCTGGTAAATTACGGCATTCTTCTGTACTATGTTCGTAGGGAGTATGGTAACAACACCATGTCGGGGGAATCCCATCTCTTTTAGCTTTCTTCCTCCGTTCTAGATGCTGATCTCGAAGTTCGATGGCTAGGAATGCAATCCTTACTCTGTCTTTTCTTTTTTGTTCGAATGTTTTGTTGTAGTGCCGACGAGGTTCCCTAAATCTTTTTCTTATTTCTTCATCGTCTGAAGCAACTCGATCATTTTCGGATAACCGAGCTCTACTTTCGTCCGCTCTAATATATACGCTTGCTCAGTAGAACGCATCTTATATGGATTGAGGCCGGTAGGCTGAAAGTTCTTCCCAAAATCTTGTCTCATACCAGATTCCATTGGTTAGAGCATCAATGGCTAGATCGTCTGAGATATTTAACTGGAATTACATTGCTTTAAATCTCTTCATGAAACTTTGGAGTGATTCGGTCGACGTCTGTTTTATGGAGTAAAGATATGAGATCATTGCTGGTCGTTCGAGGTTAAACATAATTTGATTATCCAGGTTTGGGCTTTTCCACGTAAACTCTCCGCAAAATATTGGCACTGCTTTTTCTCCTTCTCAGATGGACGAATCCGAGCTTTGCTGATCGTGATCATTAATGTTTTAAGGAATGCTCTCGGGTCTCCTACTCCATTGTAGGTCGGTAATTCCAATTTCCAATCCCTGACCGAGTAGGGCCCAACGTTTGTTGTTATGGGTGGGTTTTCATCTATATTTTCGAACGCTTGATTCAAGTGTGAGGTGTTGACCAAAGGGTTCTGGAATAGAGCTTTCATATACCGAAGTTCACGATGTAGTTCTGCTATTGAATTATTCGTTTTCGAAGTCGGATCGTCGCCTATCAACCTCCTGTCGACCGTCTCTCTTGGCTTCTCGTCGTCGTATTTTGGTTTGTATCTTTTTCCTCATCGTTTGATGATAAACAATTTTTTTGGAAGATTGTCTATCGGCTCGTAATCCTAATTGCTCGTCTACTTGTTTTCTAAAAGGCCGCTTGAAGATTCTTTACACCCTCCGTTTGACCCTTGAGTCGGTGATTCGAGCTTCTGATTTAAAGCCTCGATGGGTTGTTGGTCCCAACGAGTTATTCGTGGTTTTCCACGAGTTGTAGTTATCATCGGTTTTACTTTTTCCGAGGTTTCTTTTCTTACTTAATAGAAGCGAATTAGCCCCCCCTACCTGGCGCGGCAAATGTTGATACTGGGTTCAACTTCTAATTATTTGTAATTAGAGAGGTTCATTTTGGAAAAGTATTAAGTAAAGAAAGCAAAAAGAAACCTCGGAAAGAAGAACTTTATTACTGATTTGAATTACAAAGGTGTTAACTCGGAATGTCGAGTTAAATTTATCAAAGAGAAGTATTAAACCTAGGTGATCTAGTAATTCTTCTCCCGATTCTGAATGGATCTTATTAGTGAGGGGGTATGTATTTATATATCCTCAATAGTCGGTCTTGTAAATCCATGGGCTAACATCAGAAAAATGGAAGACTAGGGAATCTGCGATAAGATATGATCTTATTATGTCCGAGCTTGAGACTTTGGCTTAGGACGATGTTGTTTACACCCCCGCTTCGGACACTAAATCCGATCATTTTTCGCCGAGGTATCCCTCGGTCATCTGGGCCGAAGGTTAATATTCCTATTTGTCCCTTGAGTCGGTGATTCGAGCTTCTGATTTAAAGCCTCGATGGGTTGTTGGTCCCAACGAGTTATTCGTGGTTTTCCACGAGTTGTAGTTATCATCGGTTTTACTTTTTCCGAGGTTTCTTTTCTTACTTAGTAGAAGCGAATTAGCCCCCCCTACCTGGCGCGGCAAATGTTGATACTGGGTTCAACTTCTAATTATTTGTAATTAGAGAGGTTCATTTTGGAAAAGTATTAAGTAAAGAAAGCAAAAAGAAACCTCGGAAAGAAGAACTTTATTACTGATTTGAATTACAAAGGTGTTAACTCGGAATGTCGAGTTAAATTTATCAAAGAGAAGTATTAAACCTAGGTGATCTAGTAATTCTTCTCCCGATTCTGAATGGATCTTATTAGTGAGGGGGTATGTATTTATATATCCTCAATAGTCGGTCTTGTAAACCCATGGGCTAACATCAGAAAAATGGAAGACTAGGGAATCTGCGATAAGATATGATCTTATTATGTCCGAGCTTTAGACGTTGGCTTAGGACGATGTTGTTTACACCCCCGCTTCGGACACTAAATCCGATCATTTTTCACCGAGGTATCCCTCGGTTATCTGGGCCGAAGGTTAATATTCCTATTGACGGGACTTATAACCCGAGAAGTTATCAAGGAAAGGTCGGCAAGGACCGAACCTTAATTATTGTCAAACTATTGATAAGGGGTCGAACCCCACCATCAACATATATATGTAGATGTAAAACAATTATCAAATATGTCACGCTTGGACATTAAAATAACTTAATTCACACATTCAGTTTTTCCGCGATGGTTTTTTGTTAAAGCGTGAAGACCTTCGAATTCCTATACATTTTGAAACCCTTATAACGTTAGGCTAAAAATGAAAATACTATACATTTCGAAAGCAAAGAGATTATTTTTCATTACTTTTTTTTCATGAATTTCATCGTCATTTTAGCACATTTAACAATAAAGATGAAAAGTGTATTGTTGAACTTGCAGAAGATAGGGAATATTGTTAACTCTGGGTGAATTAGAAGCTCAAATTTTCGAAATACAAGACATTATGGTTAAAGTGTACGATTTAGAAGCTTTTATATGTACCAAATGAAACCGTATGCACAGTAAGATAAGAAAATCAGTTGAAATTGACATATATACTTTTAATGTAAATTTAAAAGTTGGTTTAAATTTTGAAAATTCATATAATTTGGAAAATTTAGGTTTTTATTAGCTTGAGCCTATTTTTATAGTGTGTGAGAATTTTTTTTTTTTTTAAAATTAGTTATAATTGGATTTTATTTTATTTTTATTTCTTGAGGGTTGTAGAGTCGGATTGACTATTGTCGTCATGCAGCTGGAAGTTTTTTTTATTTCTTTCTGACATGAATATATTTCTTATTACTATTAAACATTTATTTATTATTTTTGTTGTAATAATTATTTAGTTTGGCTCCACTAAATCATCAGTTATCCTGCTACATCAAAAGGCTTCGCTATTATCATGTATGGTGCCGTTCGACGATTTTTTAAAATCGCTGCAACTTTTCTAACTTATGGAAACCCTTCAAAATGTTAACTTTCTATAAAGTTGTTATCTAAATAAATCATTTAAGAAATTTTTCCGGTTGTGATTGTTTTTAAAATAATCCAAAATGGTATAATTTTAAAACATTAAAGATTTACAAGTCACGGTTCGATTGTTAAAAGACTATCATTTGCGCGTTAAATTGTTAAATTATTAAAAATGTGGGAAATTTCTCCAAATTTTTTTCCTAGATCATGGAAATGTTATTATTCCATGATTTTTTCCGATAATGATGTAAGATTTGGTTATTTTCCATATTTCTTTAAATATATTCAATTATTTTGTTGTTGAATATATACAAATTTATTATTATGATTTTCATTTGTTTGGTCCGGAATCTCGACTTTATCTATGTACTCATCAATCATCAATGGCTAGATTTAGTCGTTTAGAAACAAAAGAGGGTCGATGGTTTCATATTACTAGTTTCGTAGTTGTCGAACAGACTAGTATAATAAAAAAGACTGAACAAGATATTTTTCTTCTAACAATTCTTGGAACTGAAATTACAGAAATATCTCCTATTGATAATAATTACTATTTTTGTTTTCATGATATCGATAAAATCCTTAATCAATCTTTCGATTGTGAGATTCCAATAGGTATATTCTATAGATATCACTTTTTTTTGTTATATTATGTTCCTTATAATCTATTGTTTTTTTTTTTTTTATCTATGTGTAGACGTCGTTGCTGTATTAGGTGATGTAGAAGATGTGTGTTTGAATCATAGACAAACAATGAAGACATCAATTAAGTTTACTCTAACAGATATGAATTAAGAACTGTTTTTCTATTGTAATTTTGGTTCAATACGATTATGTTATTAATTTGATGATTGTATGATTTTACGTGGCATATAAATCAAAGTTTTACTAAGATCCAATGGGTTGCTTATGGGAGACATGCTCAAAAGATAGGTAGTATATTGTGTGAGCGGGCCTTATCGCGTGTTGTTATCGTTTTGAAGTTTTTGACGGTTATTAAGTTGGAAGGTTAGTCTCTTAGTAGATTCTCGGACTCTTTTGTTGTAATATCGAGAAGTGACTTGTTGATAATTTTGAATACGATGTAAAGCATGATCCCAAAGTTCTTGAGTTTTGTCATTCCTATCCTTTAACTTTGTAACTTTTATCTCAATATCGTGTATCATTAGAGTTCTTCGCAAACTCGGTACTCTAATTTATGCAGGAGACATTGCTTCCATACCATGAGAAAATGAGAAAGGGGTTTGTCCAAACGCGCTTCGAGGAGTTGTTCTATGGGACCAAAACACCCCATCTAATTCATCTGACCAACGTCCCTTTTTGCCGAGAACCCTTTTCTTTATTCCAGCTACAATTGTCTTTTTCGTAGCTTCGGCATGTCCATTCCCCTGAGGATACCTCAGAGTCGACTTGTACCGGCGAATTCCCCACTTTTCACAAAAGGCTTTGAAGATGTTTGAAATGAACTGCGAACCGTTATCTGTCACTATCTCATACGGAATTCCATGCGACAAACAATGTTCTTCCAAACGAAACCTTCAACTTCCTCGTTTTGAATTTTTGGATAAGCTGCTGCTTCGACCCACTTGGTAAAATAATTGCTTAAGACAAGTAGGGATCGCTTTCCACTTTTTGACTTCGGGAAGGGTCCAGCAACATCCATAGCCCAGCGCATGAATGTATAGGGAGGTACCACGGTCATAAGCATTTTTGTCAGCGCATGGATTTCCGGAGCATGTCTTTGGCATTTCTCGCAACGTGCCGTGAATTTATCACAATCTGCCATCATGGTAGGCCAGTAATATCCTAACCTTCGGAGTTTTACCGCCAACATTCTTCCTCCTAAATGAATCCCTCCTTCACCAGAATGGGTAGAAGTCATTACTTCATTTGCTTCTTTCTTTCCGATGCAATGAAGCATTAGTCCTCCAGCCGAATGTTGATACTGGGTTCAACTTCAAATTATTTGTAATTAGAGGGGTTCGTTTTTGGAAATGAATTTAAATTAAAGACAAAAAGGAAACCTCGGAAAAGAGAACTTTATTGATTTTATAGGTTACAAAGGTGTTAACTCGGAATGCCGAGTTAACTTTATCAAATAGAAGTATTAAACCTAGGCTATCTGGTAATTCTTCTCCCCGATTCTGAATGAATTAAGTTAGTGAAGGAGGGGGGGTGTGTATTTATATATCCTTAGTAGTCGGTCATTTAAGCCCATGGGCGAACCTCGGAAAAATGGAATATTTCCATTTTTCTCAGATCAGGAAATCTGTGATAAAATTTCATCTTATTATGTCCGAACTTTAGACTTCGGCTTAAGGACGAAGTTATTTACACCCCCGCTTCGGACACTAGAATACAATCATTCTTTACCGAGGTACCCCTCGGTCATCTGAGCCGAGGGTTCTAATCATGTTGAAGGGACCTATGACCTGATAAATTATCAGGGACAGGTCGGTTAGTACCGATTCTCTGTTATCGCCAAACTATTGATAAAGGGCAGTAACCCCATCATCAACACCGAACGTTTGACTAAAGCATCATCCATCATCATATACTGAGCAGCTAAGGTCTTAAGTCGGCGGGCTGCCCATTTTTATGATGGAAATTTGTCGTTTTTAATATATGAAATGGCTCATTTTTCCAATGGAACTTTTCCAATTGGGAGTTCTCCAATCTTCTAAATCTTCTCCGAGAGGCTCTAGTAAAGCTTCTTCTTCATCCACATCTTCTACCACAAAGGAATGTCTTTCATGGTCGTCGATACTCGGATGATTGATCGTCTCAACCAGGATTGTCCTTTGTAAATGAGGATTTGATGCTGTAGCCAGAGCAGCTAGGGAATCTGTCATCGTATTTTCCCTTCACGGAATTCGTATCAAGTCCAATTCCTTGAACTTCTCTGCCAAGTGTCTTACCAATTCTAAATAAGCGCCCATCCAATTATTTTTTGCTTCAAATTCACCAATGAAATGATTTGCAACCAATTGAATTGTGAATCACAACAAGCTCGGAGATATTGAGCTCCTAATTGTTTCGCGAGACGTAGGCCTGCAATTAAAGCTTCATATTCCGATTCGTTACTGGAAGGTTCGAATGCCAATCGGAAACTCTACTCTAAACCTTCTCTAGTTGGGGAGAAGAACCATCCACAAAGAGAATTCAACGCTCGTTCTGAGGCGCAATTGTTACCACTTTTGGGGGTAGTTCGGACAAAAAGTTAGCTAATTGTTTAGAATTGTAGCAACGTATTTCTTCATCCTTCTATCTCTCTAGTTTTTCTGAGGTTTCTTTTTACTTTTTATTCAAAAGTAGCACCTTCCTATCTGGCTCGCCAAATGTTGATTCTTGGTTCAACTTCTAGTTATTTATGATTAGAGGGGTTCATTTTTTGGAGTAATTTAAGTAAATAAGAAAGACAAAAGATTGCCTTGAAAAGAAGTATTATTATTGATATCGATTACAAGGGTGTTAACTCAGAATACCGAGTTAACTTTATAAAAAAGAAGTATTAAACCTAGGTTTGCTAGTAATTATTCTCCCCGATTCTGAATATCGATTTTAGTGAAGGGGGGTATGTATTTATATGGCTTTGTAGTCGGTTATTTAAACCCATGGGCTAATCTCAGAAATATTCCATTTTTTCGAAATCAGGGAATCTGTGATAAAATTTGATCTTATTCTGTCTGAACTTAGACTTTGGCTTTAGACGAAGTAGTTTATACTCCAGCTTCAGATACTAAAATCCGACCATTGTTTACCGAGGTATCCCTCGATCATCTGGAACGAGGGTTCTAATCCTATTGAAGGGACTTATGACATAATTCGTAATTAGGGAAAGATCGGTAGGGACTGAACCTTAATTATTGCCAAGCTCTTGATCTGGGGTGCTAATCCCACCATCAACATAAAAAAATTTGTAATCTCTTAAGTCTTTATAAACCTTTGAAATGGTAATGGCGAATTACTCATTGTTCTCTTGTCTCAGAAGGAACAAGCATTAATAACGTGTGCCTGGAAAATTGCTTACAAAAATGTCTCCATTAAGATGCACTTTCTTCTGCTATTTAGTATGATCAGGTTGAGACATATCTAGATATTGAATAAAACACATAAAATCACTGTCGAAAAGAGAATGAGTAGTACCGCTTCATTTCTTTCGTCTACGACAAAATATGTTATAGCCAAAATCATGTTATTTTAAAAATATTTATTAAATTGACACGTTTCGTTGTTGTGAGATATTCAATGAACACTATTTAATTGGTAACTGACCACGGCCTAAAACGTTTTTTTTAATGACAGACAATGATAATATAAATGTTATACTCATCAACTATCACCACTACCATTTTTTTACCTTTATGTTTTTTAAACAAAAAAAATAAACAAAATAGTGGTATAATCTTCTCTTATATTCGAAAAGAATTCGCATTGTAGAAAATTCATTCATATTCAACAATATGATCAAGAATACCAAATTATTATCGCTGATAAATATGTATGAAGTTTTTACCTATCACTTTTTTCTTTCTCGAAAAACATAATTTTTATTTAAAGGAAAAACATAATTTTTACAATGTATCTTTTCTCATAGAGTTGCGACGTGTATACAAAGCATCCCAACAAATTGTTTATAATATGGTTGATGTAATTGGTTCATATTTTATAATACTGTTTAATTTTACCGTTTATATTTTTATTTTTAATCATTTTTATTATTTTAGAAGTTTTAATCCCCTATATATTAATTAAGAAGACTAATGTGTGAAATATTTCACCTAAATATGACTGCAAGTGCACATTGTATAATTGTAGGTTATCGATCCCACATAGATTATGTGAGTTTCAATTCTAACCAGAAAGTATGAGTGATTCTAAGTAACTTAGCTAGTATTTGTTGTGTTGTAACTTATGGATTAAAGGCGCTAGATCAATGGAAGTATCGCAAGAGATAAAACCAATTAAATAAACAATCAATAGACTCTTAAACACGGACTAAGTAATTATATAGCACCCGGTCTCCCATGTCTGCTATACCTATGAACTAACCACTAGATCAGAAAGATGATTTTCAATCGAAGGTAGCTAGCACATGCAATAAACTTAGATCCGATTTTTCATAACCTTCCAAGTCAAATGGTGTATTTGAACAAGGACGAGATTACCTACTAAAAACCATGTTATGATTATGCTATATAATGGTGTATTACAATAGCAAAACCTAGAGATCAATATCCTAAGTCATAGACTCAAGATATTGTATGAATTATCATTAATGTAGAGAGTCATTACAAATCATATCATGCATAGATCTATAAAACCGTTGAAAAACCCTAGATCTAACAAGTAAACTACCACATAGAGCAAGCAGAGCCATCATCAATAATATTATCAAAGCTTGCATAAAAGTAAAGAGTAGAATTTAAAGAATTAAAATATTTTTGGGTCTCTCTCTCTAAATCCAATAAGAAGAATAAACTCAAGAAACCTTCAGAACAATGTGGCTCCTTGAGGCAAAAGTAAGAGTTTTGTGCTTGAGAGATTTGCTTCTTTTGAACTTGAAGGCTTGACCTAATCCTCCTGCTTAACCTCGCTTATATAACTCTAGGGAACGAGTCTCTAGGCCGGTGATGGGTTTCCAAGACTTCGGGTTTAGAAAAACCCGCAAAACGAATTTCATTTCTTCTGACCGATTAGACGAGCCAGTCGACTCCAGCTTCGAGTTGGTCGACCTTGTCTCGGTTCAATAATTCTTCATTTTTGCTTCAAATCGTCTAACTCTAATCCAAATGCTCTATCTCGTGAGATCACATGTTTATTTTGCTTAATATTGCTGAAAAGATTCCAAAACCGTATAAAATGTGCTTGTGAAACCGGTCAAAATATCAATACATCAAAGACAATGAGAAAAAATAGTACCATGTGTTAGTGTGAGAATAAAAGAAAATAAATAAATGATTAAAGTCTAATGTCTTATCATTCGTTGATTTTTAGGAAACATTCCAACTAGAAAATTTTAATTTTCTAGTTTAATAATTTTAAAGACCAACATATATAATATTATTAATTCAATACAAAATTTTTAATTTTAATATATTTTAATTACTTGATATCCCATAATTACATAGAAAAATTATTACAAATATTTTAACTTAATAAAATAAATTATTTTAAATATCAAACTATAACTGAAACGCATTAATAAAAATATAGTTTATAATTTTTTTTATAATATACATTTTGAGACTATAATATATATATGTTAAGTGTATATTTATAATTTATATTAATTTGTCTTTGCATCATGAATATATTGTTTTATATCCTTATTACTATATATCAACAGATTTATTAACAAAAAATTCTACGCATTTTAATTTGGAGATAAATGTTCGAGTTTTTTACTCATTTGACAATTATAAGCAAAATAATTATTTCGATTTATTTAAATAAAGAAAATTAAATGATAAGTGAAAAATTAATTGTATTTTAATTATAGCACAAATGCACACATTTTCAAAAGTGTAATTATGCACACGGTATTTGAAAAGAAATTCCTCGCATGTTGAATATGTCAAATCGACTATGCGTATTAAATGATGGTTTAAAATTAAGAATTTTTCTATTGGCGTCAAAGATGGAGTCAATAAACTAACATATTATCCGTATTATCGTTACACAAATGGTGATACCAAAGTTTTAAAGATCAACCCCAGAAACAACATTTACGATTTTCGATTTCATGAGATCGCAACTATCTTCAATGATAGTTCATGTTCCAAATATTATATCGGTGAGTTTTTATCAATATATATACATAAATTAAAGATCATTTTCTCTATTTCTTCGTTAATATATGTTTCCTTTATTCATTTAATTGTTTCACACACCATTGGATTTGTAAGATATGTTTGTAATTTGATTGAGGATGTCTCTGACAACATAATAAACAATTTTTCGGTTTGTTATCATCGATCTTGAGTAAGTTATTGAAAATCTTTTTTTTCTTCTAAGTAAATATCCTTCATAAATCTTAAACAATAAAATAACTGCAATACCTAAATCATAATGAGTAGGGATATTGAAATAAACTGAATTGCAAAAGGGAGACATGATTTTGCTTTTGAAAGAGCATTGAACAAGCAAATCAATGACTTGAGAAACACCTTGCTCACTACAGAGAATTTCGGTGTGTAAACAAGTGGTGTATTGAATCAACATAACCTATGAACTTAAAACATAGTTCATGACTCCAATTTCAAGCATTAACTAATCACTGATGTACCAAAGAAACACATGATCAAGTCCACAAATAAAAAACACTAGAAACCATAAATCGGAATAAAACGACGGCGATATTGAGGTTGGAAGAAGACCGGAGAAGGAAGAAGATAAATCAACCAGAGGAGAGGAATGACAGTTAATCGAAGAGAGAGTGGGAAGTGCTTATGCCATGAGATGGAGAGAGACGCCGGGTTAGAAATGGACTTGGTGGTCTTTCATTCGACGAGGATCCATGGATTGGGAAAAAGAGAATTCAAGTCTACGTTTCCTTTTAGTGTCGGCTGGGTGTTTTTTTTTGGCGCAAAATTAGGTTTAGAGGGTCAATTTATATGGGGTTAAAATTTGGTTAGGTTAAAACTAGATTTTGTTAGGTTCACCATTACAAACTTATTTTAGAATTTCTTTGCTATGTGTTCATAATAATCAAAATTTTCATACTATTCGGAGAGGAAATGAAAATTTTCAAAATATTTCAACTTAAAAATAAAAAATTTTTAAAAAAGATATAAAATCTCTGAATGGGTTAAAAATTCAGTTTGAGAAGACTTCATATAAAGTCTCCTTTGCTACTAAAAGACTTCACAAGAAGTCTCTAGACCCTAACTATACCTTAAATAGATTAATTATCACATAATCTACAAAATTACGAAGGAAAACCGATAAAAAACCACCTAAACCTCTTAATATAGTAGGAATGTAACAAAATTACGAAAAATTATATTTTCAACAAAAATACTTTAGACCATATTCTATCCCATAAGATATATAAATGTTTAAGAGAAATCTTGTATTTGTGGGTTGTTTACCATCTTGACTCATTTGGGTTAATTACTTTGAATTTCATGAAATTTAATTTTATAAACCTTACAAATGTCTATAGATAATTTCTGAATAAAAAATAATTAAGAAATTCTTTTTCTCGAAATTTATAATTTAATTTTAAGATTTTAGGGTTTAGAAGACTTCTCGAGTAGTCTTCTAAACCCTAAATGATTAATTAACATTTAATAGACAAAATTATGAACTAAATCGTTAAACAATACCCAAAACTGTTTAACATAGACCAAATATAACAAGTATATGCAAGTTTAACATTTCAACATAAATATTTCAAAACCTCAAATCTAACCCTAAAGATATATGTAAATGTTCCATAGAAACCTATTGTTTGTGGTTTACACCACATTTGGACTCATATGGTTTAATTTGTAACATTTTTTATGAAATTTAATTTTACATAGTTAAAAAAATTTTATATTTAATTTATGTCTAAAAATATTTAACATAATATTTTTTCTTAATTTTATGATTAAATTTTAAGATTTTAATCACGTTAAAACTTCCCAAGAAGTTTTCAACATTTTGGGGATATATAACCTAACTTAACTTACATGGTTAAATTTGATTGGTTTTCATGAATTGTAAATTTTCATACATTAATTTTGCTTATATATAATTTATGTATCAAACAAATTTACCAAAATAATTTTCTACATTTTTAAGATTTAAATTTTTGATTTAATTAGTTTCAGATTTTGTGGGAAGTCTTTTTGTAGACTTCTTGGGAAGTCTCTGACGCGCACAGGTTAAAATGGTAATTGTGATTCTAGTTTTTTTGTTTGGTGATAAGGGGGTAATCGTAATCTGATCTACCCTTTAGTGTAGTTGTGCATTTGTTTGAATTGGTAGTGTAGTTTTGTAATCAAACTCAAATTTCGGTGTATTCTGAACAATTCTCCCTAATTTATGTGTAACATTTTTGATGTGTCCCACTTGTGCAAAATATTGTCGGAGACATCATAAAAAGCGATACCATTTTGGTTCTAGTGATCTTAACCGACGTGAAACCCTGTCCATCGTAGAAAAATATCATATCCTCTGGTGTTGTCCAATTGTAGTAGCCTCTCCACGCCTTTGACCCACCCCCACTTGTTAGAAACTAAATCGAACTGCGACAAAAAAAAATGTATATATTTTTTACTCTCTGCTTGTATTTTAGAGTCAATTAACAATCGGTTGTTACCTCTGAGATGTGCTGATATGTTGTAAGCAATGATCATGACCGTTAACATAGAGATCAGTTTTATTTGCCTGACTAATCCCCAAAACTCCATTACATGTTATATAATACTTTTTTTTTCCAAACAATTTCTAGTATTTTTAACAAAATTTCTATGTCAATTGCAATTTGGTTATTTGCAAAAACATTTTATGAAAAAGCAAGAATATGTTTGGAATTAGTAATATAAATATTTTTTTATTTTAAATATTTCACATATAAAAATAAACATAAAATTTAAAATTTATATTCTGTTGGATACAATTAACACATTAATTCGAGTATAGGAGAAAGAAGAAAACCAACTTCAAGAATGGCTAAGAGGAGAGATTCAAGCTCTTTGGTATTCCCATGAATAGAAGCACTCTTGATACCATGATGACTCACCAAAATTTTTCACTTTGCTCTTGATTCTCTTAGACCCATCTCCAACTCCTGCACATTATTTGGTACATTTGTGTTTATTGCTAGCAAGATAATCCATCCATATATACAAATCTAATTTTTTAATCAAATATATATATATATATATATCTCAAGTACCGTTAAACTTATGACACGCCTCTTCTGTTATAAGTTTGGCCTTGTGGATTGAGAAAATAAGCATCGGCGAATGGAGTTGTATCGATACAGAGATCATCGATCTTTACCACAATTTTGGTTAGATAAAAAACGTGTAAATATATTTTAAAAAATTATATAAGACTATTTAGAACCAAAAAGAAAAAGATATGTAAGACTAGTACCAGTGTCTACAATGAAGGATCTCATGCAAATCCAACGGCAGTCCATTGATCTAAACGTATGACTCAACTGTGTTTCAACATCTCCTCTACAGTCGTGGTTCTCCAATACTAGATAGAATGGACAGTGACAAGAGTATCTATTTATTCTATTTTCTTGTTTTAGCATTAGTTACTTTTGAATGAATTTAATGACTGAGGACATTATTACCAAGGTACCAAGGTTTTTGCAAGCTTGGAGAAGTATAGATATTGGTGAAAGAGAGTTCAAAGGCCGGATCATCGATGCCTTTCATTCCGTTATCGTAGATGTCATCTCTCGTCGATACCACAAAATCGACATCTTTCTTCTCATCGATTCTCCCCATCTAGTTTTCCATAAAAAATTATCTTATAATATACAAAAAATATGGGTGCATGCATTTATATCTATGTAGTGTGTAAATAAACATCTGGAGGGCAACATAAGACTGGTTGTAGAGTCCACATCTTCCCCAATCTCCAATCACCAGAAAATTGATCGACCCGTCGGAGTTTGGAGCTGGTTCTACCAGTGTGAGCTCGGCCCCAAGTTTTGGAGCCACAAAGAATAATAATAACAAACAAATAAACGAAGTCATCACAATGCTCAACGAACCAATTCCAAACTTATAATTCATTATCTTCTTTTTTTAATGAGCTTTATGTGACTAAAAGTGATATTATATATATATATATATATATATATATATATATATATATAAGTCGACTATGCATGTAAGTCCTAGTAGGTTATTGTTTGTAAGTCACATTAAGACAATAGGGTGCGATCATACCAGCACTAATGCACCGGATCCCATCAAAACTTTGCAGTTAAGCGTGTTTGGGCGAGAGTAGTATTAGAATGAGTGACCTCATGGGAAGTCCTCGTGTTGCATTCCTCTCTTTACATGACAAAAAAAAAAGAAAAGATAATAGGGTACACATGGTGGACCGGACAATATTTTTTATATACGGATGATCTCTATATGGCTATTTTCTTTTTATATATTCTTCAATATATAACCTATTGATAAGATACAATTACAACTGATATGTGATCATATCTCACAAACAGTATCCATCGCTATAGTAAATGACTCATGACGCCATGGTCATAGCTCTCTGAGAGACTCACAACTCCCACAACAAGACCAAGATCTAAACTCACCTTCTCAATTTTCTAATATAAATCATGAAATTTTGTATAACTCAACAACCAATCAAAAGAAACTGAAATGCCATGATATTCTTGCGCTATGTTCTTCTATCTATTTTTCAGTTCATTACTAATTCATATAATCGATGGGATCTATCATGTAATTTAATAAGAACATATTATCGTAATATTGATATGAACAAGATACAATCATATGTATGAGATTATCATGTAAGCATGATTTGCATGAACCCCAAGATCTTTAAATATCTAGATTAATCACATAGTAGAAATTTAAGAAGTTTATTAGAAGTATCTCCATTCATTGTAACGGAGATATCTTGAATGGTTCTTGAATCGAAGACATAAAGATGGAAAGATGGATCTTTTCGTTAAGAGTTTAGGTTTCTTTCTCCTTTCCCATGAACCTTTACTGTAGTGTTGTATTTCTTAATATATCATTGCGATGGAGCAAAACATGTATTTATAGGAGGAGAAAAGACCAACATCCTCATTAGCTTTATGACTAAGTTTTAATCTCAACCTTTCATCAAGGTAAATATGAAATTAACTAGGTGGCCAAGTTTAATCTCAATCACTTATCATTTACTTGGTGATTAAGTCGTAATCTCAACAATTCATTATTTACTTTGTCCTCAAATTTTAATATCAACCAGTCGATTTTACTTCATAGCCAAGTTTTAATATTAACCTTTCATTTTTGTAGAGATTAAAATTTTGTAGCAAAGTAAATTGTTACAATTGTATTAAAGAATAACAATCTCAGTAGAAAGAAATTAACTATAAAACCACATAATACAGTGGACATATATTTCTTACATTCTCCCACTTGGTTTTTTAATTCAATGCATTAAAACTTTTCTATTAGATAATAAGATCGGCATAATATGCTATATAATTCCAATAAATTATAATATGTGTATATTGGAAAAAAATCATAAAATATGTTGCTAAAAAAATTATAAAAATATAGGCTAAACATAAAAAAAAAACATAATTAAGAGTTATCCTAAAATCTCATACTCTCAGAATGCTTATAAGATTCTTTGGAGGTGATGCTTTTATAAAAAAAGTCTGTAACCATAAATTCAATGTCTAAGTGTTTAATGACAAAATTTTCTATTTTAACATCATGGTTTCGTGATAGATATTTAAGGTCAAAATTCTTGACTCCTTTTCATATCATATCATGCTTAGAGAAGAATATTATAGCTTGATTGTCACAACAAAGAGTTAAAGGCTTGTCAAAAATAGTTAAGGCCCCAAATTCAGAGATGAAATTACGTAACCATGATCCTTGAATAGTTACATCATAACATGCAATGTACTCAGCCTCCATATTGGATGTGAAAATCAACTGTGACTTCTGGCTTTTCCAAGAAAAAATAACTTCACCAGAAGATACATATACCCAAGAGTGCATTGCCTAGAATTATTGCATCCACCAAAATCTGAATCTGAAAATCCAACAATATGTGGATGTGTTGATTTTTGATATGTAGGCATGTAATTTCTTGTTCCTTTTAGGTATCTCAAAAATTTATTTTCAGTGTTCCAATGAGCGAGTCCTAGATTAATTTGAAATCTACCCAACATGCTGATTACGTGGGTAATATCAGGTCTAGTACAAAGTTGACCTACATCAAACTTCCCACAAGATATGCATAAGGGTATTTTTGCATTTCATTACATTCCATGTCACTCTTTGGACATTGCTTAAGGTCAAGCTTGTCACCCTTTTGCATATAAACATTGTAAGAAGAGCACATCATCATGCCAAATATCTTAAGAACTTTATTAACGTATGTTTTATGATACAATCTGTTGAGACTGAGTTCAACCTTCAATTATTTATAATTAGAGAGATTTGTTTTTGGAATAAGTTAAGTAAAAGACAAAAAGAGAAACTTCGGAAAAAAGAACTTTTTATTGATAATATAGATTACAAGGGTGTTAACTCGGAATGCCGAGTTAACTTTATCAAAGAGAAGTATTAAACCTAGGAAATCTAGTAATTCTTCTCCCCGATTCTGAATGAATTAAATTAGTGAAGGGAGGTGTGTATTTATATATAGTAGTAGTCGGTTATCTAAGCTCATGGGCTAACCTCGGAAAAATGGAAATATTCCATTTTTCTAAGATCATGGAATTTGTGATAAGATTTAATCTTATTCTGTCCGAGCTTAGACTTCGGCTTGGGACGAAGTTGTTTACACCCCCGCTTCGAACACTAAATCCAATCATTCTTCACCGAGGTGTCCCTCGGTCATCTGGGTCGAGGGTTCCAATCCTATTGAAGGGACTTATAACCTGATAAATTATCAGGGAAAGGTCGGCAGGGACCGAATCTCAATTATTGTCAAACTATTGATAAGGGGTGGTAACCCCACCATCAACAGTAAGTCCCCCCGAATTCGTCCGAGGATGTCTTCAGAAAGAGTTGACGAATTTCCATAATTTTAATAGCTTGTCGATAAATGAAGCTCGGTTGCGGTCGATCTTTGTCTTCAATAGCCTTTAATTATCTTTTTCTCTTGGTCTCGATCTAAGAACGAAAAGTCTTCTTTTGATGATTCATGAATCATAATCTTGATTCTTTCAAAACATCTTTGTTTTCCCATGACGTGTCATTCTCTGAAAAAGCAAATTTAATGAGGAAGTGGAATAGACATGTCACGCCTTATAAATATTCACTTCTCAAACGAGAATTCTTTCACCGCCTCATATTTTCTCAAAAAATTTTAATGTCCCTTTATCTCTCTAGAAAGATGTCGAACCCTTTCATGAAGAACCTTAAAATTCACAATCCGAGGAATCAAAAGTTGAAGAGAAAGTGCTATCAAAACCAATGGTTTCCTCGGAAGCAGATACCCCGAAGGTAGCAACCAAAATGAGCTCTTTCGGGAACTCCCGAACGAAAACATAAGCAAAAGAAAAGAAAAACTGATACTTCCCACAAAAATTCTCTCATCCAAATAGACACTTCAGCGCCCGATCTTGTAATTCCTCCACCTTCTTCTACTCTCCCGAGCAATACCACTACCATTCCACCCGCCGTCGAGAAGAACCCGAATCCAATATCCTCGGAGAAAAATCCGATAATTCTAAACCCGAAATTCCAAAATCCGGGAGGAAACAATAGTATTTCTACCCGCGAAACCCGGGATGGAGGTAAAAATTCCAAAATTATGCCTTCTCTGAAATAAAAAATTCCGAGCTCTGCTGTTCCTAACCCTACTCCAGCAGGTTCCTTGAAGCTGCTCCCCCAAACTCCTAAAAAGAATTCGCCTAAGGCTTCTAACCAAGATCCGCTTGTTCCACCTTCGTCTCATTCGTTCTGATACTCCTTCATAAAGAATGTTCATTTGTTTGAAGACCAGAGAGAATGTGCAAAACTCTTTGGCAGACTTGGAGATCGATCCAATTCTCCTGCTCCTCTTTTCGAAGCCGAAAAGAACTCACTAATCGAAAGCGTGGCTATGTCCTTTTTCAAGGTTTCACTACTATTTGTGTTTCTTATTCTATTAAAATTTTATCTGACACTCGTTCCTATTCACATACGGCAGCCGTTTTAAATTGTCTTATGTCGGACGCCGAGGTGAAGCAAGCAGCGATGGGGAGGGAAATCAGGGGCTTAAGATCCATGGTGGAGAAAGCTTCTCATGATTCTGCAGCTGTTGTGAGAATGGCTGAGGAAGAATCTAAAAAGTCTGCAAAGCTTGCTGGTGAAGTGAGACGTTTGGAACGTGGATTAGAAGTAGCTCGTCAGCCTAAGTTGTCCGAGTTGGATTCCGGAACAAACTGGAATAAAACGAAAGGTAACGTCATCGACCGAAAGATACTTGGTCGATTAGATTCTCTCGGAGAATGCAGGGGTAAGTTTGAAAAGATTCGGAACATCGACGCAAGCCAATTTCGAAATTTTCTGACTGATTTGTTTCATCAGGTGAAAGGAAATTGGGATCTGAGAAAGAAATCCCAGATTCCGTATGACAAGGAAAAGATCAATAATTGTCAAGGATCATCTTCCGTATGACAAGGAAAAGATCAATAATCTCAAGGATCAGCTTGATTTGGCCAAAGCTGATGATCTTGTTCCGCAAGTTGAGATTAATCGGATATCAAAAGAGCTGAAAGAGGCTTATGACGATGAAGAGGTATTTTGGCAGCAAAAAAGGTAGGATTAGTTGGCACCAAAAGGGTGATAAAAGTACAAAGTTTTTTCACGCCGTAACCAAGCAGCGTAGGGCTCGAAACCAAATGACAGGGCTAGAGAATAATGAGGGCGCTTGGGTGGAAGATGATAATGACTTAGAAAATGTTATGTGTGACTATTTTAGGGACTTTTTCACATCCTCTGATCCCTCGGACTTTAACCCAGTCTTGGAACCGGTAGAACCACGGGTCACTGAGGATATGAACAACATGCTAGTTGCTCCGGTTACAGAGGAAGAAGTTCGGTCGGCCTTATTTCTTATGCACCCGAATAAAGCACTTGAGCTCGACGGTATGACAACACTATTCTTCCAACAATCATGGGAATTCATTAAGCATGACTTGGTAGAAATGGTGAACGGTTTTCTGGAGCTTGGAGTGTTTGATGATCGGTTGAACGAAACAAATATCTGTCTTACTCCGAAGACTTCAAGGCCCCAGAAGATGACAGAGTTTCGTCCAATCAACTTATGTAATGTTGGATACAAAATCATATCTAAAGTTCTTTGCCAGAGACTGAAGCGAGTTCTCCCTAACCTTATCTCTGAGACTCAATCTGCCTTTGTGGCTGGGACGCAAATGTCGGACAACATTCTCATTGCGCAAGAGATGTTCCATGGCCTTCGTACTAATAACTCTTGTAAGGGTAGTTTTCTGGCAATTAAAACAGATATGGTAAAGCATTTGATCGGGTGGAATGGACTTTTATTGAAAAACTCCTCCAAAGAATGGGTTTCCATTCTAAGTGGATTGAATGGATTATGAAATGTATCAACTTGGTATCCTATAAGGTTCTTCTTAATGGCTACCCTTACGGCCTTTTCATGCCCAAGAGGGGACTTCGGCAAGGCTACCCGCTTTCACATATCTATTTATCTTATGTACGGAAGTGCTCATTGCAAATATTAGGAAAGCTGAGAAAGAAAATAGACTTACTTGTATCAAAGTGGCTAGATCTTGCCCTAATGTATCTCACCTCCTCTTTGCTGATGACAGTCTGTTCTTTTGTAAGCCTGATCAAAGTCAATGTGCAACCACTTTAGAGATTTTGGATCAGTATGAGAGGGTTTTGGGGCAACGAATTAATTTTAATAAGTCTTCGGTTAAGTTTGGGCACCTTATTCCTGAGGATCATCGCCTGCCTCTTATGGAAACATTTGGGTATTTTCACTAAGGGCAGCAAGGGTTTCTATTTGCGTCTTCCTGAATGTCTGGGGGGCTAAATCCAAAGTGTTTGCCTTTGTTCGTAATCGTTTAAACGACATAACAACTTCCTGGTCCTCTATATTTCTCTCCAAAGGTGGAAAGGAAGTCATAATCATATCGGTTGCTTCAGCCTTGCCTAACCATGTTATGACATGTTATCGTTTGCCTCAGTCTCTAACAGCCACGCTTACGAGTGCTATTGCCCGTTTTTGGTGGAGCTCTAGGGGTGACAAACGAGGGCTTCATTGGATTAAATGGAAAAGTCTATGTTCACCAAAGGAGGATGGGGGTATCGGTTTCTACACCATTGATGAGTTCAGTTCGGCTCTTTTGGCTAAACAGCTGTGGCGGTTAATCTAATTTTCGAACTCCCTCCTAGCTAGGGTCATGAAGAGTAGATACTACCGCTCTTCTCATCCAATGGCTGATAACCGTGTATATTCTCCGTCCTATGGTTGGACCAGTATGAGATCCGCTAAACACATCCTGGAAAAGGGGCTCATTAAAATTGCGGGTTTTGGTAATTATATTTCCGCATGGACTGATAATTGGATTCATGATGAATAGCCAAGACCGGCTCATCAACGGGAAGGGAGCCATCCTCAAAATCTTCTGGTGAGTCATATGATAGATCCAATCTCCCGGACCTGGAATATGAACATGTTGAATCAGTTCTTTCATCCTGACGATATTGTCCTTATCTGGGGAATCCCAATCAGCAGATTTCCAATCCCTTATAAGATTGGCTGGGCTCTCACCAAATCGGATGTCTATACAGTTTGCTCTGGCTAACGTGTTTCTCACTCCATTGCGATGGCCAAATCTGAGCCGCCACTTGTTGGCCCACCTGTTTCTGCGCTTATAGCAAATTCCTAGAAAATTTAGGGTCCTTCCAGATTGAAACATTTTCTCTAGCAAGTAATTTCAGGTTGTCTCTAGGTTTACCAACGCTTAAGGAATCACGGTATTAATTGTGATACGGCATGTCCCCGCTGTGGGATGATAAGTGAATAAATTAATCATGCTCTCTTTGAATGCCCTCCGGCCTTACAAGTCTGGGCTCTCTCCCCTATTCCAAGTGGGCATCTGTTTTTTCCGTCTTCCTCGGTTTCTCAAATTTGGATTATCCTTTTTCTAGGATCCCTAAGGCTTGTCTTCAGGGTTGTTCTGTTAACCTATTCCCTTGGATCCTATGGTTTATATGGAAACATTTTGATACAGGGTTCAACTTCTAATTCTTTGTAATTAGAGGGGTTCGTTTTTGAGAATGAATTAGATAGAAGACAAAAAGAGAAACCTCGGAAAATAGAACTTTTTTAGTTATATCGGTTACAAAGGTGTTAACTCGGAATGCCGAGTTAACTTTATCAAAGAGAAGTATTAAATCTAGGTTATCTAGTAATTCATCTCCCCGATTCTGAATCAATTGAATTAGTGAAGGGGGGTATGTATTTATATATCCTTAGTAGTCGGTCATGCAAACCCATGGGCTAACCTCGGAAAAATGGAATATTTCCATTTTCCCAAGATCAGGGAATCTGTGATAAAATTTGATCTTATTCTGTCCGAGCTCTAGACTTCGGCTTGGGATGAAGTTATTTATACCCCGCTTCCGACACTAAAAATCCGATCATTCTTCACCGAGGTATCCCTCAGTCATCAGGGCCAAGGGTTCGAATCCTGTTGAATGGACTTATAACCTGATAAACCATCTAGGAAAGGTCGGCAGGGACTGAACCTCAATTATCGCCAAACTATTGATAAGGGGTGGTAACTCCACCTTCAACAGTAAGTCCCCCCCCAGTTCGTCTGAGGATGTCTTCAGGTAGAGTTGGGAAATTTCCGTAATTTAATAGCTTGTTGATAATTGAAACTCGATTGCGGTCGATCTTCGTCTTCAATAATTTGGAATCTTCATATTTCTTCTTGATCTCGATCCAAGAACCGCTATTTTGATCCTATCAAAAACCCTTTATTTCCTTGCGACGTGTCACTCTCTGACCAGGCACATTGAATGTGGAAGTGGAATAGACACACTGCACCTTATAAATATTCCCTCTCTAAACCAGAATTCAATCATTATTCCTCTATCCCTCTAAAAATTGTGAGTTTCCCTTTATCTCTCTAGAAAGAATGTCGAATCCTTTCATGAAAAACCTCAAAATTACAGACCTCGGGTGTTTGTATCAAAACTCGAAGAATCTAAAGTTGAAGAGGAAAAAACGCTTTCCAAACCGACAGCTTCCCTGGAAATAAATACCCCGAAGGTAGTAACCAACAAACGAGCTCCTTTGGAAACTCTCGAGGAAGCAAAGAAGCTAAAGAAAAGGAAAACTAAGGCTTCCTCGGAAAAATCTCCCATTTAGCTGGACGCCCCGGCGATCAATCCTGCGATTCTTCCATCTTCTTCTATTCCACTACGCACCGAGAAAAACTCGAATCCAATACCTTCGGAGAACAATTCGATAATTCTGATTCCAGACTCTACTAGTCCAGTAGGAAACACCAGTATTACTCCTATTCAAACTCATAATGAAATTTCTGAAACTATGCCTCCTCCGAAACCAAAAGTTCCGAGCTTTGCTACTCCTGATCCTACTTCGACAGGTTTCCTGAGGCCTTTACCCGAGACCGGTAAAGAGGGGCAAGTGAAAGTTTCCTAGCAAAGTCCCGTTGCTCCACCTTCACGTTACTCCTTCTGATACTCCTTCGGAAAGAGTGTTTGTTTATTTGAAGATCGGAGAGAATGTGCGAAACTCTTTGGCAGACTCGGAGGTCGATCCGAATCTCTTCCTCTCCTTTCTGAGGCTGACAAGGACTCATTAATCCAAAGCCCGACTTCATCCTTCTTTAAGGTCTCATACCTATTTGTGTCTCTTTTTCTATCGAATTTTATCTGACCTCCGTCTCTATTTACAGACGGCAGCTTCTTTCAAACGTCTTCTGTCGAATGCCGAGTTAAAGCAATTGGCGATGAGGAAGGAAATCAGGAGTTTAAGACTTACGGTGGAGAAGTCTTCTCTTGATTCTGCAGCTGTTTGCAAGATGGCCGGGGAGGAGGCTAAAAAGTCTGCCGAGCTTGCTGATGAAGTTAAATGCCTGAAACGTGAACTAGAAAAGGCTCGTCGGCCTAAGTCGTCAATCGGGAATAAAGGTAATAACATTGACCCAAATATGCTTGGTCGACTAAATGCTCTCGGAGAATGTAGGGGTAAATTTGAAAAGATTCGGAAATACATCGATGCAAGCCGGCTTCGTAATTCTTTGACTGACTTATTTCATTAGGTGAAAGGAAAATGCGATCTGATTAAGGTACTTGAGAAGGAGAAGATTTCGATTCCTCCTATAATAAAAGAGGAACTCTCTTCTTAGCTGAACAACCTCGATCAAGTTCCGAAATCTCCAGCTGCATTCGGTAAAGAATGTGTAAAGGGACGAGCCCTGTTATCGAGTAGGTGATCAAGGCACCGATTTTGTTTTTTTTAGTTAGAGCTGAACTCCGAAGAGTTGCCTACGTGCCCCCTAAAGGGATCAAGCCATCCGTAGTTCGAACCTCACTGGTTTTTTATTTTTTTATTTTATTTATTTATTTATTTTTTTAAGCTTCTATGGCTAATCCGTGCAATGATACATTTTTAGGTGGAGTGAATTCCAAACCCGAGGTACATCCTCGTCTTCCATAGTCTTCAAACGATAAACTCTGAATTTAACTTTCTTTTCTATCAAGTAGGGACCTTCCCACTCCGGGTTTTCCAGCACCGGGTTCTTTAGTGTTTTCGAACACCATTCGTAAAACTAAATCTCCTTCGTATAGAGGACGATCTCGGACCTTTTTGTTGTAATATCGAGAAGCAATTTCTGATAGTTTTGAATACGAAGTAAAGCATGGTCCCGAAGTTCTTGAATTTCATCATTTCCTTCCTTTAACTTTGCATCATTAATCTCGGTATCGTGTATCATTAGGGTTCTCCGTAAACTTGGAACTCTGACTTCGGCTGGAGACATCGCTTCCATTCCATGTGAAAGTGAGAAAGGGGATTGTTCGGATGCACTTCTGGGGGTTGTTCTGTGCGACCATAGTACTCCGTCCAATTCGTACGACCATCTTCCATTTTTCCCGAGAAGTCTTTACTTTATTCCGGCGACAATAGTTTTATTTGTAGCTTCGGCTTGTCCATTTCCTTGCGGATACCTCGGAGTTGATTTTTTTAAACGAATTTCCCATTTTTCGCAAAAAGCTTCAAAATTGTTTGAAATGAATTGTGAACCGTTGTCAGTTACTATCTCGTAGGGAATTCCATGTCGACAGACTATGTTCTTCCAGACGAACCTTTCAACTTCACAACTTTGAATCTTCGGATAAGCCGCTGCTTCGATCCACACAGTAAAATAATCAGTCAGGATTAATAGAAACCGCTTCCCATTAGTTGACTTCAAAAAGGGACCTACGACGTCCATCGCCCAACGAATGAATTGGTAAGGAGATACCGTGGCCATAAGCAATTCTGTTGGTCCATGAATCTCTGGAGCATGTCTTTGGCATTTCTCGCAGCGTGCTGTGAACTTGTCATAATCTGCCATCATAGTAGATCAGTAATAACCTAGTCTTCGAAGTTTTATAGCTAGCATCCTTGCTCCTGAATAATTTCCTCCTCCAGAGTGGGTATAAGTCATTACTTCATTTGCTTCTTCTTTACCGATACAATGAATTAAACCTCTGGCCGACCTTTTCAGAACGTCGTCCATTATCAAATATTGAGCGGCCAAAGTCTTAAGCCGGCGTGCTGCCCATTTATGAGATGGGACCTCGCCATTTTTGATATAACGGACAATTGGTGTTCTCCAGTTTTCTTTGTCTTCTCCGAGAAGTTTCGGCTGAGCTTCTTCTTCATCCGTGCTTTCGATTGTAAGAGAGTGCTGTTCATGATTACCAATACTTGGATAATTTATTGTCTCGACTGGAATCGTTCTCTGTAAGTGGGGATCGGACGCCGTCGCAAGGGCGGCTAAAGAATCTGCCATCGTGTTCACCCTCCATGGATCCTTTTTAGATCGAATTCTTTGAAATGCTTGGCTAAGGTTCGTACTAATTTTATGTAAGCTCTCATTCGGTCGTTCTTTGCTTTGAACTCTCCACTGAACTGATTTGCTACCAATTGAGAATCACAACAGGATCGGGGATACTGAGCTCCCAACTGCTTTGCGGGGCGTAGTCCCGCGATTAGGGCTTCATATTCGGCTTCATTATTAAATGCTTCGAAAGTTAAGCGGAAACTCTGCTCTAAAACTTCTCCAGTTAGAGATTTTAACCAAATCCTGATCCCGAAACCAAATTTAGGCGAAGAACCGTCTACGAAGAGGGTCCATCATTCATTCTACGGGGCTATTGTCAAGACTTCTGGGGGTAGTTCAGACAAGAAATCAGCTAGCACCTGGGACTTTATTGTTGATTTAGTCCAGTATTCGATATCGTACTCGCTAAGTTCGATTGCCCATTTCGCCAATCGTCCCGACAGGCCGAGGCTATGCGATATTGTTCAAAGCAGGTGGCTCGTCATTACAGCTATTGGGTGTGATTGAAAATAAGGTCGGAGCTTCCAAGCAATTATTACCAGGGCGAACGCTAACTTTTCAAGTGCTGGATATCTGGTCTCTGCATTAAGTAACGACTTGCTTACGTAAAAGACCGATTTCTGTTCTCCTCGATCCTCTCAGACTGCGCCACTCACAGCCGATTCGAATACTGAAACATAAAGGAAAAGAGTTTCTCTATCCTCTCGTTTGTATAAAACCGGTGGAGTTGATAATTATCTTTTTAATTCTTGAAAGGCTTCTTCGCATTCGCTATTCCACTCGAACTGCTTGTTCCCCTCCTTTGAGTTCTTAGGAGAGGGGAGGTTCTTTATGGCGTTAATCTGTCTCGGATTGGCTTCTATTCCTCGTTTCATTACCAAATATCCGAGAAACTCCTTGGAAGTTACTGCAAACGTACATTTATCCGGATTTAACTTCATATCAAAATGGTTCAAGATATTGAAGGAATCTTGTAAGTTGGCGACATGTTCGGAAGCTACTTGGGATTTCACTAACGTATCATTGATATAAACCTCCATCGTATTTTCGAGCTTCTCTGCAAACATCCGATTGACTAACCTTTGGTAGGTTGCTCCAGCATTCTTCAAACCGAAGGGCATTACGCGGTAACAATAAGTTCCTCTATCCGTTATAAAGGTGGTTTTTTCTCTATCGTCCGGGTGCATCATAATCTGAATGTACCCAGAGAATGCATCCATAAAGGAGAGGAGTTCGTTTACTGCTGTCGCTTCTACCAATCTTTTTATGCTCGGAAGAGGGAAACAATCCTTCGGTAAGACTTTGTTTAGATCTATGAAATCTACGCAAATTCTCCATTTTCTGTTTTTCTTCTTTACTAATACGGGGTTTGCTAACCATTCCGGATATTGGACCTCGGTTGACCATTTTGCTAAGAGCAGATCTATTTCCTTGTTAACGGCTGCTGCTCTCTCGGGTCCTAATTTCCTTTTCTTCTGTTTGATTGGTTTGTGGGTTGGATCCACGTTCAATCGATGTGATATTACTGGAGGATCGATTCATACCATATCCCCGGATGACTAGGCAAATGTTCCTTTGTTCTTTTCTAGTAGGGCGACCAACTTTGATCTAATTTCTCTTTATAAACCTCCTCCTATGGTTATACATCGTTTGGGGCATTCTTTGTCGACACAATTTTTTTCATACGAATCCTTTTCAAAGATATTGGGATCTAATTCTCCAACTACTGATAAACTTGGATCTTTGTTACCTCTAACTTCTGGTTCTGAGATTATCGAGATCATGCGTCATTTGGTTTTTGCGGGCATGGAACAAATTCTAGCTATTCGTTGATTCCCTTTTACCGAACAAAAACCATTTGGAGTTGGGAACTTGAGGCATTGGTGATAGGTCAACGGGATTGCTTCCATTATTGTTAGCCAGGGCACTCCCATGATCGGGTCGAAGACTAGGGGTCCCGATATGACATGAAAAACAGTATCCATGGTGACTACTCCGACTGATACCTGGTAAACCGTGGTTCCTACTGCTATTTCTCTTTTACCTGGAAGCGAAGTTATTGATTCCGTTCTTACTTCCATATTTTTGGAGACCACGTTCATCCGATTCCTCGCTTCTAAACTCAGCAGATTTATCGTGCTTCCAAGGTATATTAGTACCCTTTCCATGGGGTTCGCTGCTAGGTAAACGCGAATTATCAGAGGATTGTTGTGAGGAATCATGACCTCATCGAGGTCTGCATCTATTAAGGCGGCTAAAGAATGATACGTTGCGGCCGGACTTATCGATCGAGTCCTTGATATCTATCGGATACGTCTCTTTACAGTTCCTTTTGTGTCCGAACTATTGAGGATTGTGCCGATATATTTCTCCATTCCCGAAGCTTCTTTCTTACTTTTTCCAAAGGAAGACACCCCCTATCTAGCGCGCCAAATGTTGATACTAGGTTCAACTTCTAATAACTTGTAATTAGAGAGGTTCGTTTTTGGGAATGAATTAGATATAAGACAAAAAGAGAAACCTCGGAAAAGAGAACTTTATTAATTATATCGGTTACAAAGGTGTTAACTCGGAATGTTAGTTAACTTTATCAAATAGAAGTATTAAATCTAGGTTATCTAGTAATTCTTCTCCCCGATTCTGAATCAATTGAATTAGTGAAGGGGGGTATGTATTTAGATATCCTTAGTAGTCGGTCATGCAAGCCCATGGGCTAACCTCGGAAAAATGAAATCTTTCCATCTTCCCAGGATCAGGGAATCTGTGATATGATTTGATCTTATTATGTCCGAGCTCTAGACTTTGGCTTGCGACGAAGTTATTTATACCCCCGCTTCAGACACTAAAAATCCAATCATTCTTCATCGAGGTATCCCTCAGTCATCTAGGCCGAGAGTTCTAATCTTGTTGAAGGGACTTATAACCTGATAAACCATCAGGGAAAGGTCGGCAGGGACCGAACCTCAATTATCGCCGAACTATTGATAAGGGGTGGTAACCCCACCATCAACAAAGCCCACCATGACAAGGTCTTCAATGGGCTCAATCGCTTACCGCCAGACATCCTTAAACATGCTATTGGTGAAGCCCATGCATGGGCAGAGGCCCAAACCTCCTTGTCAGATAGAGCTAGGTCGGACAGGATCCAAATGGCCCTGTTCACACCGGATAGCCCCACGGATAACATGTCAATCATGGCTGATAATGTCTATCAGGTAGACGGTTCATGGAAAAAGGATAGTCTTTTTGCAGGTCTGGGCTGGAGCTTCAGGAGTTCAACCATATTGACCTCTCTGTTGGGTGCCAAGGGTTTGCGCTAGAGCTTATCTCTATTGCATTATGAGATGGAAGCCCTCCTCTGGGCCATGGAATGCATGCTCAACCAAAACGAGGACAAGGTAGTTTTCTAGACTGACAAATCCGAGCTTGTGAAGATGACAACATCGATGACCGAGTGGCCCGCTTTAGTGGCCCTTCTTTCTACTTTCGTTGCCCTCAGAAGCCGATCCTGAGCTTTCACCCTCTCTCTTATCCCACGAAGATCAAATGGAAATGCAGACTATTTGGCGTGCAGTGCTACTGCTCAGGGTAGGGAATTTTCTTATGTAAGTTGTGTTCCTCCTTCTTGGATCACAAAGCCATTTGTATAAGTTTCTTTTCAAAGTGACAAAAAAAAAAAGGTGCGGAAATGACCCGACTTTGCCTAGTGATTCCTCAGCTCTACTTTATCAAGCTCTGAAATTTCCAGCTGTATTCGGTAAAGAATGTGTAAAGGGACGAACCCTGTTATCGAGTACGTGATCAAGGCACCGATTTTGTTTTTGTTTTTTTTGTCATAGCTGGACTCCGAAGAGTTGCCTACGTACTTTTTTTTTTTGACCTCTACGGCCCATCCATCCAGTGATATCTTTTTAGATGGAATGAATTCCACGCCCGAGACACGTCCTCGCCTTCCATAGTCTTCAAATGATAAACTCCGGGTTTAACTTTCTTTACGATTAGATAGGGACCTTCCCACTTAGCTCCGAGCTTTCCAGCTCCAGGTTTTTTGTGTTTTCGAAGTTCCTGAGTTTCATCATTCTGTTCCTTCAACTTCGCATCATTGATTTCGGTATCCTGTATCATTAGGGTTCTCCGCAAACTCGGAACCCTGACTTCGGCAGGAGACATTGCTTCCATCCCATGAGAAAGTGAGAAAGGAGTTTGTTCGGATGCACTTTGAGGGATTGTTCTGTGTGACCATAGTACTCCATCGAATTCATCTGACCATCTTCCCTTTTTCCCGAGAAGTCTTTTCTTTATTCTGGCAACAATCGTTTTGTTTGTAACTTCGGCTTGTCCATTTCCTTGTTGGTACCTCATAGTTGACTTGTTTAAAAGGATTTTCCATTTTTAAAAGCTTCAAAATTGTTTGAAATGAACTGTGAGTCGTTATCAGTTACTATCTCATCAGGAATTCCATGTCAACAAACTATGTTCTTTCAGACGAAACTTTCAACTTCACCACTTTGAATTTTCGGATAAGTTGCTGCTTCGACCCACTTAGTAAAATAATCAGTCTGGATTAATAGAAACCGCTTCCCACTTGTTTACTTCGGAAAGGGTCCTACGACGTCCATAGCCCAACGCATGACTGGGTAAGGAGGTTCCGCGGCCATAAGCAATTATGTTGGTGCATGAATCTCCGGAGCATGTCATTGGCATTTCTCACAGCGTGCCGTGAACTTGTCACAATCTGCCATCATGGTAGACCAATAATAACCTAATCTCCAAAGTTTTACAGCTAGCATCCTTCCTCTTGAATGATTTCCCCCTTCTCCAGAATGGGTAGAAGTTATTACTTCGTTTGCTTCTTATTTTCCGATGCAGTGAAGCATTAGTCCTCCGGCCGATCTTTTAAACAAAACGTCATCCATTATCAAATATTGAGCAGCTAAAGTTTCGAACCAACATGTTGCCCATTTATCTGATGGAACCTCATCATTCTTGATATAGCGAACAATGGGAATTCTCCAATCCTCTACGTCTTCTCCAAGAAGTTCCGGTTGAGCCTCCTCTTCATACGCGTTTTCAACTACAAGAGATTGCTGCTCGTGACTGCCAATACTCGGATAGTTGATTGTCTCAACTGGGATCGGTCTTGGTAAATATTATGTTAACTCGGAATGCCGAGTTAACTTTATCAAAGAGAAGTATTAATCCTAGGAAATCTAGTAATTCTTCTCCCCGATTCTGAATGAATTAAATTAGTGAAGGGGGGTGTGTATTTATATATTCTAGTAGTCGGTTATCTAAGCCCATTAGCTAACCTCGGAAAAATGGAAATATTCCATTTTTCCAAGATTATGGAATTTGTGATAAGATTTAATCTTATTCTGTCCGAGTTTAGACTTCGGCTTGGGACGAAGTTGTTTACACCCCCGCTTCGGACACTAAATCCGATTATTCTTCACCGAGGTGTCCCTCGGTCATCTGGGCCGAGGGTTCCTATCCTATTGAAGGGACTTATAACCTGATAAATCATTGGGGAAAGGTCGGCAGGGACCGAACCTCAATTATTGTCAAGCTAGTGATAAGGGGTGGTACCTCCACCATCAACACAACCCTAAAATTCTAAGTGATCTATTACATAATATTTCAATTCCAATCACATAGGATGCCTCACCCATATCTTTCATATCAAATTTCTTGGAGAGATAACTCTTAGTCTCACTTAATAGACCAAGATCACTGATAGTTAATAAGATGTCATCAACATACAACACCAGAAACATGAATTTACTCCCACTAATCTTGAGGTAAATACATGGATCTACAACATATTCTTTGAAACTAAATTTCGTAAAAATTACATCAAACTTTAGATACCATTGTCTCGGCCTTTGTTTCAGTCAATAAATTAATTTCTTTAGTTTGCGGACCATGCCTTTTTGACCTTCTACTATAAGACTTTCAGGTTGATGATGAGTGAAGTTATTCACCAAAAGTAACTGCAAGTGCACAGTGTACAGTGTACAGATGTAGTATTTAGGTTATCGGTCCCACATAGAATAAGGGTTGATCTTTTGATTTGAGAAATCTTAAGTAGTGATAATCCTTGTAACTGGAGAACTTGAAAACGTCAGTTTGTATGCGATTATGGGGAATATTAGAGTTAGGAGTTTCGACTGGCAACTATGAATTATGAATTAAGCACTAAGTCAGGTTTTATCTCTTGATTCAAGAACTCTAGACACTTAATGATATGATGCATGTGGATGGTGGGGTTCTACCCCTTATCAATAGTTTTGCAATAATTGGAGTTCGATCCCTGTCGAGCTCTTTCTTGATAACTTATTAGGTTATAAGTCCCGACAACAGGAATATTAACCCTCTGCCCAGATGACCAAGGGATACCTCGGTGAAGAATGATCGAATTTAGTTTCCGAAGCGGGGGTATAAACAACATCGTCCTAGGCCGAAGTCTAAAGCTCGGACAGTATAAGATCAAATCTTATCACTTATCACAGATTTCCTAGTCTTGGGAAAATGGAAATATTTCATTTTTCCGAGGTTAGCCCATGGGCTTACCAGACCGACTATTAAGGATATATAAATACATACCCCCCGCTCACTAATAATATTCATTTAGAATCAGGGATAAGCAGAACTAGATCGCCTAGGTCTTACTTCTCTTTGATAAAGTTAATTCGACATTCCGAGCTAACAAGCATTGTAATCAAATTCATTAATAATACATCCTTTTTTCGAGGTTTCCTCTTGTTTTCTTACTTTATACTTTTCCAAAAACGAACACCTCTAATTATAAATAATTAGAAGTTGAACCCAATATCAACAATGCCTTAAGGGTGTATCATGGCAGCACCTTTGTTTAAAAACCTAAATTTCAAAAGTTATTTTGGATTGTCGCTGAAGATAAGCAAGCAATAGAATTGAGCTAGACCTTTTCACAAGGTGTCCGAACAGTGGATGACTATGACGCGGAACGCACCTTGCTCACTACAGAGAGATAAGGAGATCACTAATGCATCTCTCCTATCAACGGCTGGATTTGATAAAAGACGGTTCGCGATTCCGCTAAATTAGTTAAGAGCAATTGTAGGGAAGAACTTCTTAGGGATAAAACTTGATTGATTAAAAAGTATCTTAGCGATTCGTAGAAAACCATAAGAAAACCCAATATCTAATGAGGTGACTACTCAGACATGATTCTGGTATCACAAATCATCATTAGATAAATGAGTTGTGTACAAGATGAAAATAGACAATACAAGATTATGTGATCCTAGGTAGGGTCTAGTCCCTGAATGACTCCAAGAGGTTGTGAAAGTTATGGTGTAATGATCAAGGTTGCGGAAGTGAAGTTATGGTGGTGAAAGTTGCGGTTGTGAAACTTGAAGTGGATGGATCCGAGACAAGGGGTGGAATGGGTGATACTTCTCAAGGATGGTGGAAGATCCTTGGACAATCTACTTGCTCTGTGTGAATAGCAAAGGCCAGACACGGTGGGCAAGAGGTGAATTGAAGTGAAACTTCCAAGGGGTGCGAAGATTCCCTTAGACTTTCGACTCTTGAGAGGGATGGGAAGATGTTCCAAAATTCTTTGTTCAAGATGATGATCAAACGAGTTTAAGAAGAATGTTTGATAATAAAATGTTTGATGATTTACAAAGGTGAATACAAGAGAGTACTTTTAGTAGTCTAGGGGTGTATAGGAATCACAAATGACCACTAGGATTCCACCAAGACAATTATGAAAGACTAGGAAATTACAAAATCATAAATAAAGAAGACTAAGACTTAAACACAATATTAAAGGTATCTTTGACTCCAATTTCGTGCATGACTGAGATAGAATGGGCCTTGATTCACCAAGCGGCTGTGATAAAGTACCTTGGGCTTGCCTCATTAAAAACTTATCTTAGAAAACCCATTGGGATAAAAACTAAGAATAGGGGAAAATAGTACAATCCAAGGCACCTCTCTTGGTGAGGTTTAGGTGGCTTGAATCACAACCAATGTGGTTGGATTAGCACACACTAAACTGGCCTGAATGGTGTTGCGAAGGTGTTGTAGTGTTTTCTTAAGTTTGGCTTGCTTGGATTGGGTAATGGGGCCATTGAAGATTTTTAGAGTTCTTCTTCATTATCCACAGGTTCTAGCTGCTCATTAGCGTCTTCATTGGCTTCTTCCTCCTCTGGTTCTAGCTGCTCCATTGATTGAGGTTCCTGGCTGACCATGCTCACATCACAAGATCAGAGGGTCATGGCTCTCAATATGAGTAAAGGACAACCTCTTAACTTCTTCAAAGTATAGTATCAAATGAAAAGAGTAAAAACCTAGGTAACTAGTAACAATGAATGGAAACAAGAGCTTGTATGTGATAGATTACTTGTGAATGAGAAGTGAGCATTTCTTCTTTTGCAGATAAAGAGCTTCTTTTATAGCTTCTTAGGTCGGTCCTAGGGTAGAACCTCCTTAAAACGAGAGTCGGGCATGGTTGTAGCTAAATGGCTAGTCTTGTAAATCCCGTTAGAATGATATGTCTTCAGTAAAACGTCCATATCTTGGGTCTCGGATGTCCAATAAGGTTGATTCAAATTGGAAATGAAATTCAATTCACGTGCCTACAAATCTATATGTAGATCATCTCCTGGTTCTTCATGTATGTTTGTCCAAGGTCGATCAACTCATAAACTTCAGATTATGTCTTTGCATCTCTCTTCGCTAGTTTTGCTCCAAATCTCTTCCTTTAAATTTCTTTTGTTCCAAAACATCAATTGCTAGTAAAACCTATATAAAAACTCCAAACATACTAGAAAGACTCTATAAAATCACATATATTATAGTAGAAAACCGGTAAAATCCATGATACATCAAACTCCTCCAGACTTAAACCGTTGCTTGTCCTCACGCAAATAATTAAGGTGGCTGGAAAAAACGTTGAAAACATTGAAAATTCATAAGAACAACTACATCAGTCTAAATACTAATCCACATAAAACAATAATCAGTCAAGTCAAGACCACCATGTACTTCTCTAAAATGCTAAGGATCATCTTTGATTCTTATCTACATATAGACGAGCAATCACATAAACTTTCAACATTGTATACTCTCCGCTCTTATCACATATATGACCCTCCTCAAGCTTTCTAATCTTCCATTTCCTTGAACCTTTTCTTACTGAGCATAACACTCTCGAACGACATCAAATAAATTTATTTCATTTTCCCAGAAAAATGAAATAAATTTTCTTTTCTTTGTACCTTTCCTGTCGAATATTGTATTTATTATTTAAGGCGTAATGGAAAACTGTCACCTTGAAAGCGATGCCATTGTATAATTTTTGAACCTTGAACAAAACACCATCACATATGGGACTGTATTTGCGATTTTTCTCCTTCATCGATCCAAAATCTCCTTCACAGTAACTCTCGTAGTAAATATCGTGTCATACCTCAGGGTCTTTGTTATAGTCACCCATATTCATTCCTCTCCACAAGATCTTTGCAAACGGATAATACGTTGGAGTCCGGATGATCTTCGTTACCCGCATTTAAAGCATCGTCAATCATGACGTCAAGCTCCTTGTTATCCAATTCATGCGACATTAGATGTTCTGATGAAGCAGATTGTAACTAAGAGTTTCTGGGTTTTTTTTTTTTAGGGTTCTTAGGAGGTAGTGATTTGGGAATTTTAGAGAGAGAAAATTGATTGGAATTTTTTTATTATAATAAATGAGTTGCTCTTTTTTACTGTAACGCAATCAGATCGTGATTGGTTTACTTTCATTTTCATCTCGGTTTATTAATAACACCAATGATCTACAATCTCGGGTGTTATTAATTTGGTGATCGAGTTGCTTATTCATATATTCTGCGGGGTATCTAGTTGCTCCTTTCGGTTTTCGAGTTGCTTCTTTCGGTTTAACGTAAAATTTTGGGTAACGGGTAGAATTTGGTGATCAAGTCTTAATCTCAACCAATCATTGTTTAATTTGTCCCTAAGTTTTAATCTTAATCATTCATCTTTGCTTCATGACCAAATTTTAATATTAACCTTTTAATTTGGTAGAAACTAAGTTTTCGAAGAAAAGGTCTGCTTCTTGGGTTATTGGGACTTCTTTGACTAAAAGACATAAATCTCAATTTGAAACCGAGGACGCTCCTTTTAAGTTCGAATTCAATTCGCCACAACTTCTTTCAAACAACGAGGAAAAGAAAGTCGAACTTTTCTGGAAGATGGCAGGCTGTAACTCTTTAAAGCTGGAAGGTGATTTTCTTGTGAAGGAGCATGTATCCGTTCTTGCAAGGAACTCCATTCGGGTTTTATGATCTGTCTCTATCTTTGTTCATCTTTTACAATATTCCGAGGTCTTAACAAAAAAAATTTCATGAAGCTCGGAACACTTGTCTCATCGTGAGTGAATTCGAAGGCTTGTTGAGGGAGAAGAATGATCACATCGACTATCTCGAAAAGAAAAAAGAGGTTTTGGAGGTTGACCGGACTTCTCTTATTCACCAAGTCGAAGCTATAAAGAAGGAAGCTCGTGCTGCTGCTGCTGCTTCTTTAACTCATAAGGTACAATCCACCAAAAAGGTGATGGATGAGAAGATCCAACACAAACTGAGCTCCATTGAGAAAACCATCCATGCTCGGGAAGAAGGTCTTGTAAGAACGATGAAACTCGGGCAATTCCAAACAGTTTTCGGAGTACTTAATGAACTTTCTTCTCAAGGTATAAACATTCCTGCTGATTATTTCAAGCAAGTGGAGAAGGACTCCAAAGCAGCCGAACAAGAAGTTAAAAATTATAACTTTCATGAATTCAAACCAAACGCCTTTAATTTCAAATTGTAATGTCGTTCTATTTATTTTTGATTATTTTTGAATAAACCTTTGAATGATAACCCTCGGGGTTTTCCGAGATTATATTCTTGTGTCTTTCTTATTTCTATCTTTCCTTGAATTTCGAGAAAAGATTCTTCGAATACTTTATGTGTTGGTCTTTTTTTTTAAAGAATTCCTTCAACAGAATACCGGATAATCATGGGCAGAGCCGAAAATGTTTCAGTGAGTTAAACCTCGACTGTTTTGACCTCTAATCCTTAGATCCTACTTTATCAGATCCTCAGATTCTTTGGGTATGAATTTTATGTTTTTCAACATAAGCGGGAATGTCCCGACTTTGCCTTAGAATTCCCTGGCCCTACTTTATCAGGCTCCGAAATCTTCAGCTACATTCGGTATAGAATGTGTTAGGAGGGATAAACCCTGCTATCGAGTACGTGATCAAGGTATCAATTTTGTATGTTTTATTGTTTTTAGGGAATCGTAGTTAAGTATAGTCGAGTCGTTGAGACTTCATTACTATAAAACCAATATTAAATGTTTGTAGCTGAACCTTGTGAAAGGTTGCCTACGTACTCTTGGATGGGATCAAGCCACACGTAGTTCCGAGGTTTCGTTAATTATCTCGGAGAATCCGAGATATCAACTATTTTTTTTTTCCTCTATATTCGGAGTCTTTTGAAATGTAGAATTTCCTTTCCGAAGGGAAGTTCAGCTTTTTTCTCCTTTTTGACCTTCTCGGAGGCAACGTCTTGCTTCGGCTTGACTTCCTCTTACCGAAAAAAATTTCGAGTGGAGTTGGGAATTTAAGGCATTGGTGATAGATTGAAACCACTCCTTTCATTAGAAATAGCCAGGGGGTCCCGAGAATTATGTTGTAGAGAATTGACTTTTCTATTACGTCGAAGTTAACGATTTTGATTGTTCCTCCAACCGTTACTGAGAGTTGCGCTGTCCCAAGAGTCGGAACACTTTCGCCATTGAAGGCTGTTAGTGACTTGAGCCCTGGTTTGATCCTTATTTCCTCTGACCATATTTCTTGGAAAACATCAATACTTATAACATTCGCCGCGCTTCTGGTGTCTACTAATATTCGAGGAATTTCGTAATTCTCAACTTGTAATTTTATCACCAAAGGGTCGTTATGTGGGACTTCGATTCCTTCTAAGTCTTCGAGAGTAAAGACAAGTTCTTTTTGTAAAGTTAACCTCGGCTTCGTTTGCTACTTGGCCTGCTCTTGTGTTTCCATAGGGAGTTCGGAGATAACGTTTATCCTTCAGTGATAGTACTAGGGTCCTTCTTGGGGAGATTCCCTCCTTTAACGATTATTCTTCAGGAGTCGCTCCTTCAACTTTGATTGGCGTTTTTGGGTGAGGGTTTCTCTTGACTGCTCGGGAACCCGTTCCAAGTATTTTTCCAAAAGATACTATGGAAGGTTACGGCATTCTTCTGTTCTATGTCCATAGGCGGTATGGTAACAACACCACGCTGGAGGGGTTCTTTCTTTTTTGGTCCAGCTTTCTTCTTCTGTTCTAGATACTTATCGGTTAGTAACGAGATTTTCGCTCTGGCTCTTCCTTTCTGCTCGAACATTTTATTGTAGTGCCGGCGAGGTTCTTTAAATCTTTTCTTTATGTCTTCATCCTCTGAAGTAATTTGATCGTTCTCGGATAGCCGGGCTCTATTCTCGTCCGCCCTGATGTATACGCTTGCTCTGTAAAACGCATCTTCAATGGAGTGAGGCCGGTAAGCTGAAAGTTCTTCCCAAAATCTTGTCTCATACCACATTCCATTAGTTAGGGCATCAATGGCTAGTTCGTCCTAGATATTTAACTGGTAGTATATGGTCTTGAATCTCTTCATAAAACTCTGAAGTGGCTCGGTTGACGTTTGCTTTACGGAATAAGGGTCGGAGATCGTTGCTGCTCGTTCGAGGTTAAAGATATATTTCTTCAGAAACTTATGCTGTAGTTTGTCGAAATTTCTTATTGAATTAGGAGGTAAGTTGGTTATCCAAGTTTGGGCATTTTCTCGTAAGCTTTCTGCAAAATACTAACACTTCTTTCCCTCCTTTCCGAAGGGTGAATCCGAGCTTGGTTTATAGTAATCATAAATGTTTTAAGGAAAGTTCTCGGATCACCTACTCGGATGGGTTCTTATTTGTATTCTCGAACATTTGGTTTAGGTGTGGGATGTTGATCGGAGGAATTTGGATCAAAACTTTCATGTTCCGAAGCTCACGGTGCAGTTCTGCTATTGAGTCACTTGTAAGGGAAGTCGGCTCGTCATTGATTGACCTTCTGCTTATGATTTTTTCTTGAGTTCTTGTTGTCTCGTTTTGCCTTTCCTCTAAATCTTCCGCACCTTGTTCCGCTTCACCCGATGATTGACAGTTTGATAGAGGGTTGCTTATAGGCTCGCAATCCTGATCACTTGCTTCCTTGTCCTCTAGAAGATTTTTTGAATATCTAAAACCTCAATGGGCGGTTGATCCCATCGAGTCATTCGTGGTCTTCCGCTAGTTGTAGTAATCATTTGGTATTTCCTTTTCCGAGGTCTCTCTTTTACTTACCAGAAGTCGGTTACTCCCCTACCTGGCGAGCCAAATGTTGATACAGGGTTCAACTTCTAATTATTTATAATTAGAGGGGTTCGTTTTTGGAAAAGTGTTAAGTAAGAAAATAAGAGGAAACCTCGGAAAAAGGATGTATTATTAATAATCTGAGTTACAAAGATGTCAACTCGGGATGCCGACCTGACTTTATCAAAGAGAAGTAAAACCTAGGTGATCTAGTTCGTCTTCTCCTCAATTGTGAATGAATATTATTAGTGAGGGGGGTATGTATTTATATATCGTTAGTAGTCAGTCTTGTTAAGCCCATGGGCTAACCTCGGAAAAATGGAATATTTCCATTTTTCCAAGACTAGGGAATCAACGATAAGATTTGATCTTATACTGTCCGAGCTTTAGACTTCGACCTAGGACGATATTGTTTATACCCCCGCTTCAGACACTAAATTCGATCATTTTTTACCTAGGTATCCCTCGGTCATCTGGGCTGAGGGTTAATATTCTTGTTGCCGGGACTTATAACCTAATAAGTTATCAGGGAAGAGCTCGGCAGGGACCGTACTCCAATTATTGCAAAACTATCAATAAGGGGGTTGAACCCCACCATCAACAGAAACAAATCAAAAGAAACTAAAATTCCACGTGATTCGTGCGCTATGTTCTTCAGCTCATTGCTTATTCATATCTTATGCGGGGTCTATCAATACCTCCCCTCTCCCGGGGTAAGATTGAACTTGTCTTCAAGGGAAAAACCAAACATTGATTCTTGATGTCTTTAACCAGCAACTAGCTTGTCTCGTGTAAAAGAAGACAACATCATGGCACCAATGCATCAAATGTACTTCTTAACATGTCTTCTACAACGAATGAAGTTCCACAAACACAGTAAGTTAGAAGTTGATGGAACAAAATCTATGAGCTTAAGCTAGTTGCTGCTGTTTGTAACATGTTGTATGGTGTGTTGTAACTTTTAATTTTCGCTTAAGTGACTCATGTTTGTACTTGAACATGTAAGTCTTATAAGGCTTCTTCTTGTTGTACTCGAGTTTGTAGCCGCGTTCTAGTGATTAGAATTAATGAAAATATGTCTTTTATCCACCATATAAGAGTTATTCCAACGATGCCGCACATAATAAACATGTTCATTGATCTCAAAATCTAAACAACTGCATTTCCATATTTGCTGCATAAGCCATGGAGAAACATGTAGCGTTTGTAGTTTTCGGCTTGTACTTAGATAACCAAGACATCAAAAAACGCAGATTGATGAAATACATAAACTGAATACCAACTCTTTGTTTCCATTTATATTTAAACATCCAATTCTTATGACATTGTACATTTCTTCTTCCTTTGAGGTTAAACAGATTTCAACGGTTGTTCATTCTTATCAACCATCATGGCATACACCTGTAAAGCAATCTGGTTTTCATTTCCAGTTGTTGATTTCTGATTGACATCATTCATCTCATCCATAGGGAGAACATACAATTGTTCTTCTTTCTGAGCCAACAAGACGACAGTGCCAAGATCATAATGTAGTGCTGTAAAAACCGCTACAGGTCGTGTCCGTGCCCCACCATCATATTTGGCCTCATGATCTAACTTAAAAAGTGATTCCATTGGAAATACCAACTTTGTCTTAGTATGTGGAACCCTTGCAGAATTTCATGTATCTGCATAGGATTTCTTTTGGTGGTCAAAATCAGTAATCAAACTTAATGCAATTTCTCCAAACAATTTTGACTGGTGTATCCAAACAATTTTAAAATGTGCAATTGTATTTACTACCCATATTGAGGTTGCCTTTTGAAAAATATCACGAATTGATTTCATCTACGTACTTGATTTTGCCTCATGATTCAATTATATGTCTATCGATTCCGTTCCACAACCCCGTTCTTTCTCTGTAACTGTTGGAGGTTCTTCCATGGATTCTTTTACAATGACCAAGTTGGAATAAGGATTCTTCGACACATTCCCTTTGTTGGACTAAAATCCCATTAAACAAAACCTTACAAGTTCAGAAATTTCCAACAAATTCACAGCCTTGTTTTCAAACAACTAGGATTCCAAAAAATGGAGGTGGCTTCACTAGCTTAGCCAAGCAGTATCAAGCTCAAATAAAACTGTGAAGAACAAACATTGAATGTCATATCTCTGCTTATTTTTTCTAAGTTTTTTGTTTAAACATCCAAGACTTAAGAGACGTTATCTTCTTATTTGTGCGTTTAAAGGAATTTTTGGCATTCCTCTTTGTTGATGTTGTAGTTTGAACTTGAATTTCCATGATTTTGACAATTTTTCCTTCTTTCTCTTCTTTCTCATCTTTTCAGGCTTGACAGGCAATCAATCGAAAAAGTGGCAAGCATATGATGTTGCAGGGACCGTTTCATGTACATCTTATGGCTGTGATCCATTGTTTCGCACACACTCCGATGAAAAGTCCACAAAGACATCCAGAGCATTGCTGAAAAAGCTAAGGCTAGGTTCCTTGAGGATATCATGCAATCTGAGTGGAGACAAGTTGTGGATCGGTTCCTGCTTTTGAATAGACAAGTGTGCCTCTGTAATCGATTCGGTTTTCAGAGATTTTGTTGATTCAAGCACTCTACATGTCTCTGAAATCCATTCGGTTTCACGCGATTCTGCTTTCTGAATCAAATATTTCTCACACGATTGAAGTGCTTGATGTAGAGGAGTGCGTCGATCGATGCACATCACTGCATCGATCGATGTAGCACGGGATTTCCTATTCCGAATTTTTTCCTTATTTTACAACTTGGGCTTTGTTGTTTTCATATTTGAGCTCAATGTTTAGCCACGACTTTTAGACATATAAAAGGAGTTTTTAGGTTTATAATTTCATAAGTTTTACTTTTTCTTTTGAAGAGAAGATTTTTGTTCTTGTGAGTTTTGCAACCTGAGACAAAACCTGGATTTTGTGGAGAAGACTTCTTTTACCCTTTCTCTTTGTTTTGATTTCTTATGCAATCCTCTTTATCAATCAAGTATGTGCTTTCTCAAACCATGAGCGAGTAATTCATTAGTTAGGTTTAGGGATTTAAGGGATTTATAAATCATAATTAGGGTTTTCACAACTAGGGGAAATTAAGAGTTCTTCAATTGATCTGAACTTATTTACTTAGATCTAGCATGATCGCCTAGATATAAGTCATAGATTAATTAGTAAAAGGGAAGTGGAATTGATTAATTGGAACATAGTTCAATTGAGCAAGTGATTCTAGTTGCAAAAGAATTTGGACTAGATAGCTTGTGAACTTAGCTAACCTAATTGAATGCATGCCTTACCTGTTAGATTATTCAAAGGAATTTGGTACTTTAGATAACTAGGCATAGTTAGAGTTTCGCAGCAGAAGCTGGTTCTCTTTAGAATTGTGTTTGTGTTCTAGAAAAAATCTTAGTTAGATTCCCTCGTAGATACCCTCTTTGATTCAGACATCCCGCAGAAATCCCAAGACCTAGCCATTTCCCAATCAGTTTAATCAACTTAAAAGTTATCGCATTCTTATTTATTGTCTTTACATTAATACAGTGTTGCCTAGCTTAATTTAAAACTGGAAACTGTTGTGTTCTTAAGAGTCTATGTGGTATTCGATCTCTTTATACTTCATTTGCATTTACTGTGCACTTGTAGTTATTAGGAGTAAAACTTTATCTACATAAGTTTTTCGCGCCGTTGCCGGGGACTTTCATTAAAGCCAATAAGTTTTCTATGACTAAATTTTAGTCTAGGTTTTTTTTAGTTTACTTACTTTGTCTTTTTTTTTCTTTGTCTCTTTCAGGTGTATGCCTAAAAGCAGAACCATAAGCAATCATGCCACCACGAGCTATGTTGATTGTGGAGCGGAATGCAGAAGGTCAGTTGGTTGATGGAGAGGGAAACAAGTACAACTCTATAGGACAGAAACTTGATGTTGCAGGCAATGTGATTCATGAACCTGAAGATTTGCAAGTAGGAGATCCAAATGGCAATGGAGGTGGAAATCCGGTCCAGACATTGGCCCAATACAACCGGCCATACTAATTCTATGTTGATATATCCGCCATCAGCCCTCTAACTTTTGAGAGGAATGACTTTTAGTTGAAGCTTCATTACTACACTCACATGGGGCAAAATCATTTCCATGGTTTACTCAATGAGAGTGCTATGGATCATCTCGAGAGACTTGAAGGTGTTAATGGCAGAATAAAGGCAAATGGAGTGAGCAAAGACTGCATCCACTGTCAACTATTCCAACACTCATTGGCTGGAGATGCTTTGAGCTGACTGAACTCTTTACCAGCCGGGGCGTTGACTACATGGGATTCTACTAGGAAGGCTTTCCTTGAGTACTTCTATGATGATGCTAAGTCTGAAGAGCTGCAATCCAAGATAACTTCATTCAAGCAGGGATCAACTGAACCTTTTAGAGCAGCATGGATGAGATTTAAAAAGTATCAGAGAGATTGCCCACATCATGGTTTTACATAGCCACAGCTGCTGAGCAGTTTCTTCAAGGGGGTAGATTGGATGTATCAGCGTTCATTGGACTCAGCAAGCAATGGAAACTTCATGAAAAGGAACCCATATTCAGCAAAAGAGCTTATCCATAGTCTCACCCAGAGCAACAGCACTAAGATGTGTGATGAAGAAAGGGAGAAAAAAGGTGTAACAGATTTTGCTGGGTTAGCTGCGGTCCAGGCTTCTTTGAATGAAATGAAGAGTATGATGCTAGGACAGAGTCAGCCATTTGCCTTTATGGAACGTGTTGATGGTGAGATTAGCACCCCAGATCAATAGCTTGGCAATATATGAGTTTCGTTCCCTACCGATCTTTCCCTAGTTACAGATTAGGTCATAAGTCCCTACCGATGTTTCCCTAGTTACATATTAGTTACCCTATCCTAAGAGATCTATGAAAGAGGTTGAAGAGCTTCGGTGCAAGGAGATAATGAAGGAGCTTTCAGTGTCCATTCCCTTCTTTGATGCTTGCAAGATGGCTCCTATTTTGAAGAATTACGTGAAGCATGTGCTTTCGAACACTATAAGCTTGGATGATGGGGCGAAGATGATCTCAAAAACGTGCTCACAATTGATCTCCACGAAGATGCCGAAGAAGATGAAGGATCCTGGTAACTTCGTTCTGAACTGCAAGATTGTAAACCTGATTTTTGAGAGATCTCTATGTGACTTAGGCTCCGGTGTGAATTTCATGCCTTTTTCAATGGCCAAGAAGCTAGGTATGACGGACTTCACTTACACTCCTCTCATTTTAGTTCTTGCAGATAGATCCACTCACACCCCTAAAGGGATTTTAGAGGATGTACCAGTTAGGATGGGGGATTGCTGGATCCCCGCGGACCTCATTGTTCTGGACTATGAGAGTAACGAACCCAAGGATCCTCTCATCCTAGGAAGACCATTCTTGTCTACCATTGGTTCATTCACGTGTCACTTTTCCATTGGTCCATTTAAATATTTTTTTCTATATAAATCATAAAATAATAGAACATTATTATTTTCTTTAGCCAATCAAAATTAGGCATCCTCAACCAATCAAAATTCGTCATCTTCTTCGATCGGTTTTACGATCCAATTCGCCTCCTGCATGTGTCAATTTCTAGAAAATATTTCCGAAAAATGCTGAAAATATTTTTTTTTTAAAATAATTATAAATGAGATAGTTCTTTCCCGCTTCTCCATTGTCCCGAATTATTTATTATTTATTTTAATACATAATTTTGTCTTGTGACGGGCCGTTACAATATGAGTTTTATGGATTATGTTATGTGTGTCAACTTTCTTTTTCTCGATTCTTTTGAATGGTCAGACACACGGTTTCATTAGACCAGAGCGCATAATACAACAAGGAGATCTCCTTTCGCCTTTTCTTTATTCTTGCTGCGGAAGCATTGATTCATGTTCTCAACAAATCTGAAAGTCAAATCCGTCTACATGGAATCAAGCTAGCAGAGAATATCCCATCAGTTCACCACATGCTATTTGCAGATGATAGCTTATTGATGTGCAGGGCACGGGTATGTGAAGCTGTTTAGATATCTCAATGTCTGAAAATCTATGGAGAAGCTTCAGGACAAGTCATTAATCTCTCTAAATCGTCAATCATTTTCGGTTCCAATATACCTGATTATGAAAAAGAAACAATCAAGCCATGCCTTGGTATATTTCAAGAAGGAGGTGAAGGGAGCTACCTCGGTCTTCTCGAGGCATTTAACGGTTCGAAGGTGAAACTCCTCAATTTTATCAGAGAAAAAGTGCAAGGAAGATTAAGGGGTTATTTCTCTCGAGCATTATCTTATGGGGGAAAATAAATTTGGCTCAAATCAGTTGGTCTTGCATTACCAATGCATGCTATGACAATCTATAAATTGCCCAGAGACCTTTGTACTCGTCTAACTAGTGCAATAATTGAATTCTGGTGGAATGATGGTAATAATAGGCATAAAATCCTCGGGTATCTTGGACAAAACTCTGCAATGAAAAAAAGAGGAAAGTGGTCTTGGCTTCCAAGATATTGAAAGATTCAATCAAAGCCTTCTAGGGAAACAAGCTTAAAGAATCATGGACAATCCAAACTCCTTAGTTGCTCGATTGCTAAAAAGTAGGTATTTTCCTAATGAATCAGTTATGGATAGTAGAGCTGGAAAAAATCCTTCTTGTGCTTGGAATAGTTTGTTACATGGAAGAGAACTAATTAAAAAGGAATGCTGAAAGTCAATGGAGACGGTAAAGACACAAGGGTCTGGTTAGAAAATTGGATCTTTGATGAGGTCCCTCGACTTCCCAGGTAACGTGATGATGGTATTGTGGATTTCACTCTTTGTGTGTCAGACTTTATGATTCCACATACACCCTTCTGAAATGTCCAAATGGTTTGTCAAACCTTTGTCGAGGAAGATGCAGATAGAGTCCTGAATATATCAATTCATCTTTTTCAACAAGATTCTCTCACTTCGTCTTTCTCAAGGAATGGAATATATGAATCGAATAGTTGGTACAGACTCACATATATCCTTCCGAAAATTGAAACAAATGCAGTTGCACTTTCCTCTTTAGAGAAGAAACTTTGGAGTGATCTTTGGAAAGTCAAAACATCTCCAAAGATCTGACATTTCTTATGGAAATCCCTTGCAGGTGGCTTAGCGGTAAGAAAAGACTCCAAACCAGAAGTGTCAATATATAAGCTTCTTGTCCCAATTTTGAAGATGAAGAAGATACTATCTGCCATATGCTTTTTCACTTCCCAATTGCGAAAGAAACATGGGAACTATCTAATTTCCCCTTACCTCCAAGTGGCTTTTGTCATGACTCGATGTTGTTAAATCTATATCATATCTTGGAATAGATTAAGAAGAAACATAGCCCGCAAAGAATCCTTCAAATGGTACCATGGCGCATGTGGTACCTATGGAACGCTTGCAATGCCTTAGTTTTCAAAAGCAAAAGATACAAGGCTCAAAATATATTAGATATAGCGGTGGACAATTCGGAACTATGGTTCCACGTCAATTTCCCCTCCCAAGTAGAAAGCACCAATCATATTCCCATCAATACGTCTTTGAGATGGACAAAACCAGTTTCAGGTACATTGAAATATAACATAGGCGTTTCTTGGATAGCTCATATTAGGAATTCTAGTATTGTGTGGTTATTAAGGAATCCAAATTGCATAGTTATAGTGAATGGTAGACGTGCTTATTCTCGTATTGTTTCAAGTTTTGATACAGGTTTCATGGGTCATTTCTGGGCCGTGGAAGCGATAGAGAATTTGAATCATAGGAAGGTTACTTTCGAGATATCTATCCAAAGTACAGGAGATCCAATCCACAATCCTAACTAATTTCCTTAATGACATGGTTTAATAGATAAGATTCTTATTCTCCTTCAATCCTTTTAATAGATGAAATCTTAATTATGTGCATGTGAGTTGTAACTCTCCAGCCATCTCAATCTCAAAAGGAGTTATCAAATTATATAAGATCCACTCTTTTATAGCCAATGGTGGTCCTCTATGGCTTCACCAAACTTTACAAGAAGAGGCATCATATGTTTTTTAGTATAGCAGT